>JAECUM010006374.1:0-59478 GCA_016617855.1 Megalonaias nervosa | reverse complement strand
TTTCTCCAACGGTACGTTGGACTTGAAATCTTTAAACTTCACCGCGTACGTGTAGGCCGTAGTTCTAAATTTTCTGGAGGAGCGTTTGTCCGTCTCTCGAATGTGGTAGTACTTTTAAGGGTTTACTGGTGGTGATGTACTTTGACTGGGTGTAGACTCTCTGGGCCTAGATTCTGGCTCACTCATCTCATCTTCAAAATCTCTGGCATGAATTTGAGCCAAGACTTCAGCTACTGTGTGAGGCGATAAATCACGTTTCAACCTTTTACTTTCTTCTCCTTTCTTTACGAAATGATGCGATCGTTTCGTCTTGACTGCAAAAAGTCAAGTGACTACATTTGAAACGCCATGGACCCTTATATATCCATGTTAGGCTAAGTGCATATATAAAGGGCTGGTGCCTTCCCTCTCAGTATTCATTTCACTCTCAAGCCGACCAGCACGATGGAAGAACCCACACAAATCGAACTTGTGATTAGAGCTTTGCGAGGTGTCATACGAAAGTTTTCTTCAGACAAGCCGACGGACTACTCTCCCTCCTTTCGAGATAAAAGTCAAGATACTTTCTATATCTGTCAGAAGAAAGGGCATGGGGCTACAGAATGTCCAGATCGTCAAAAAAGCAAGATCAGTGTCAAAAGAGACAAACGTCAGGATACCTGTTATCATTGTCAAGAGAAAGGACATTGGTCTTCAGATTGCCCTAAGAAACAACAGCAGCAGGAGGAGGAGGAAGAAGAAAATGTGCCCTCAGCAAAGGAAGAACCCCGACACGTTCAGAAAGAGAAGATAGAAAAGAAAAGAAGACGAGAAAAAAGTCAGGAAGAAGAGGAGGAAAAAACTGTGAAAGTGAAGAAAATCAGAAAACAGAGAGAGTGAGAGAAGAAAAAGAAGATACAGAAGAAGTCTATGAACTTTTTAAAAACGTGTTGTATTGTGTTGTGTTGTGACACTAAATTGTAAATATTTGTACCAGAATAGACCAGACTGAAAAACGTAAGTGTCTCCTGGTTTTGATTGTTTAGAATAAGGGCCTACACACATGCACTCACAACACGTATATCGTAATGTTAAATAAGGGATTTTGAGTTTTAATTGACTTTGGCAAAATGAATATTATCTTTTTTCGAAAGAAGTGAGTGGCCCTGAAAAGGGCCGTTGGGTGTTTGTTTTTTCTTAGAACAATCTTAGGAACGAGAAACAATCAACTTTAACTGCCTTAAGCCTTTGCCACGGCCAAGGCCTACTTCTGGACTTGCTCCTGTCAATGATTTGGCAGAAATCACTAAGGGTGGTATCTCCGGTGTAGTAACAGGGTTAGACTGTTTGGCTTGGGAAGTCTTTTTCTCTTGGGTCGTAATAAAGAAGTCTGATACATTTGTTTCAGACTTCTTAACTCTGCCAAAATGTCCAAGAGTACCATTACCGTTTGACTTTCACTGTTCTCCTTCTCTCCTAGACTTTGTTTCTTCTTTGCTGCTTCTTCCTGTCGTTTCCTTCTTGTCTCTTCTTCTCGCTGTTGCTGTTCAAGGAGAAATGCTTGTTCTGCTTCCTTTTGCTGTTGTAAAAATTTCTCCAATTCTTCTTTCTGTCTCTGTTTAAAATCCTCGACGTGTGGTAAAGAAGGAGAAGGTGACGAAGGTGCTGGTACCGGAACAAATTCTTGTGAAGAAGAGTGAAAATCTGCTAAATCCCAATTGAAATCAACCTCTTCTGGTAGTAGTCCTGTGTTGACTTTGGTAGTCACTGCTATGCCATCGCTTCACGTCTCCAAAGCCGGATCACCCCAATTCATTGTCTTCTTAGCTTCCGTCATGTTTCACAAAACAATGTCGCATCGATTCACTGCACACAGACGCTAGCACACCTATATAGGGAATGTGACGTCACAGGTAGCTCTCTTCGGATTGGAAGACAGACTCCGTGAAGTGACTGAATTTTGTAACGCGTATTGGGATTGATGAACTATTTCAATCCGTTTCGATCCGGTCTTCCACTATAAATAGACACGATTCACTTCATTCCCTTCACCTGTTCTCGTCACAAAGATGGGGACCAACGTTGAATCGTCTACTTTCGTATCGTCGTTGTTTTTCCATGTATGTGAGATCATCATGGAGAATCGTTAGGATCACCGAGACAAGCGTTTGGAAAAGAAGGACCTATGTGGAAAGACAAGGCTGTCTGAAGCGAGTTCTGATTTATGGACCAGAGGTTAGACAAAGTTTGAGGAAGAGAAGAAGACCTATGCAATGCCCTCTATGTTAACGGAATGGTGCTAACATAACAAACAACGGTTCTTTTCAGGGCCACTCCACTGCGTCGAAAAGATTTATTCTGTCTTGCCTAAAAAATTTTATTCGATTGTATAACTTATGTTTAACTCACAAAAACATTATTCTCTTAACCTATAAATTTTTTTGTCGGTTGTATAACTTGGGTAGAGTATATTGATGTTCATCAATCTATGGAAATGAACGTAAAGGCATAAAACATACTATACTATCCACTGACACGAACGCGAATGCATCACACTTTGTATAGAAATGAAACAGGTGGCATGACGTCACGGTACTTGCTACATTGTTGCAAGTGTCCAGTACCGTGACGTCATATTGACCCATGGTGTGCTAGTCGCTATACAACCCATTGTCCGAAAACGTACCCAGGGTGGTATTCTGTCCATATAAATCGTGTCCGTAAACTACCCCGGGGGGGGGGGTCTCTAATGTATGTTCCCATTGTCCGTAAACTACCCCACTATACTACTACTATGTCGCCTATCAGCTAGGTTGGTTGCTTTATAAATTAGCCCTACTGTCTCCCCAACAGCTTGGTATCAGCTGCTAAGCAACGAGTGGTTATAACTTATGTATTCTGTGGATGCTGAAAAATGTGATTAAAAGTGGACATTTTATTTTATGAAAGGATAGAAAAGATTGTAAACTTGCGCGTTTGAAGCCACCATTCCTAGGATTGGTGACTCGAATACGTTCAGCTGCCATATCTAACATAATTGGTAGGTGCATATTGTTCTAATTGCCCCACCATTCTCACATCCTTACGTCAGTTGCTACCACAATGACATATATCGGATGATTCTAAGATTATGATTTATTTGAAGATGTTATTTTCACATAATAACTAGTATTTGATGATTTCATATCGGATTGCAGTCTAAAAGACGAAACTTATTACCTAAAGCCTGTAAACAGGATAAGATTGTATCCCTCTGTAATAGACAAAGCAAGTATACGGGAGAAATAACAACGTTACGTCTCCGTGGGTTCTTGTACTTCAATCACACTTGATGATGACTAAATGATCACCAGAAGAAGAAGACAAAATAGAGGAAGAAGAGGGCCACAAAGACCTACAACATATACACATGAAATATATAAATTAAAAGTAAACGAATCTAACACACACGGATAATTCACAAAATTATAAAGAAAGGAATCATTATAAAACTGTCACAACGTAATTATTAAAAACTTATCAGCGCCGTGTAGTATTCTTATCTACAATAGTTATTTTCTTCGATACCATTTGCAAAGTATTGAGTAACATAGTGCGCTAAGAAATGTTAAACTGACTCCTGGAGAAACGTTGGAGGAGTGAACACTGGAACAAGGAACCTGTTAATGTAATCGGCAGTTGCATGTTAGGTACATGCAATGTAAGCAACTCACATGATACTCACTCACCATTCGTAGAGCAGAACAACATGCATATGGACACTGGACATCACTGTACTGAATCTGTAACACCAAAATACTAAACGCACACAAACAATAACAAACAGTGGTTTACTTACTCCCGGTCTGGGTTAAATGGCGTCCCGACATTTAATCAAATTGTAACAATATAATCAACTAAAATCACAAGATATCACATTAATGCTCGTACAAGAACAACCTTCTGTTACTATATACCCTTCTTATCTACCGTAGTGATACTACCATGACTGATTAGTAGAGCGGCCCCGGTGGGATTCTAACCCACCCGATTCTCCCCGAAAGATCACTACCATCACATTTATTCACTATTCTATAGTAACTA
Organism: Megalonaias nervosa; assembly: GCA_016617855.1. Classification (NCBI taxonomy): domain Eukaryota; kingdom Metazoa; phylum Mollusca; class Bivalvia; order Unionida; family Unionidae; genus Megalonaias; species Megalonaias nervosa. The sequence continues at coordinate 55,416 of JAECUM010006374.1, read as the reverse complement.
CTCCACAAATATAATTATGCTATATTATACTAGCTATAAACTACATCACTGAAGAATATTGCCTTTCTTCCTCAATCTGAAATAAAATAGAATTATCAACTATAAATTACCATGAAATACTAGAAATATAGCATAATGTGCAATATTAAATGGCATATGTAACTTGTAACGGGGGGGTGAAGGTGTGACGTGGAGACGTGCGTGTGTGTGTGTGTGTGTGTGTGTGTGTGCCCCTCTGTTAATGATTTGGCGATCGTTATCTAGGGGATGACCTTACTCGATGTTATTGCCCAGTGTGAATAGATAGATAGAACATTAGCAGAGAACTAAGCAAGACTATTGGGAAGAAATAAACAAATACGAACCCCCTTAAACAATAAAATAAAATAAATTTAATTAATTAATACATAAGCTAAAATTGCAATTACAATCCAACCGCTTTACATTAATGGAATTTAATAGCAGTGTTCAATTTTACGGTTTCGTTCATCATGGTAACGAGTGGTGAAAAGAGTACAATGTCCACACCTGACTTGCATCACCTGGCGTCGTTCTCTCTTGACTTTGTGTATTCCACGTCTAGCGTGTATGCTTGGTTCTTCCTCTTGACCCTTCTATTCTGAACTCTCTATTTGCGGACTTTCCTCTTGGACTGTCCTTGTCTGGTTTCTCGGGGAGGATATAGAAAGCTGTTCCTTAAATGACAAGATTACGACTAAAGCTGTATATGTTTCACCACCTATCCGTTGGTAAGGTATCAATCTCTCACTTCCGTTATTCAGAAACGTAAATAGCTATCCACACTGCATAATTCTGACATAATGTGACCTTAACGATTAACGGTCCTTACAAATATATTGTATTTGAGGTAAGGTACAGTCGTTATCTATAGTTACAATGACCATAGCAATATACCAAGTCGGACCTTAATTAAACAGTTCATCGTCCCTGTTCCACGCGGCAATTGATTAGCAATTGACACGTGTTCTGTATACAAACGATGCTGCCGTATATATCAGCATACATTACTATACGTCTTCTTACATCTGGCTAGCCAGTTCCACTCAATAAGATAAATGCTCGATTACTATTGCATAAGATTCACTAAATTCTAGCTTACAGTAACCAATAACCTGCAAGGTCATTTGAGCATTACAAAATCATTTATAAATATGCAATTATCATTAACTCACGATAAACTGTATCTTCCTACAGACAAAGGAAATTCATTCATAAATCCCTACGAAATGCTACGCATCTGAATATTTGGATCACATCATATCCGTCAATTCTATCAATGAACTGATGACTGTTAAATCAAAGAATTAAATTATGTAACACTCTAGCAAATGAACAGAGTCCTATGAAATTAATTAAGCGATACAAACATGGATCATAAGCATATCAAACACATTTGCATCAAACCGAACAAACAAAATAGAAAATTACATGGAAATTAAAATTGCGTACCTTAATGCTGTTTCTTTTCCATATAAGCCGTGCGTCCTAGCACTATAGCCTGTCCTTTCCTTTCAAGACAGATATCTGGCCTCCCTACTTTGTTAACGAGGGAAAACTCTATTCTCAGGTTTTTCCACCGGAGTCTCAAATTCGACTTCTCGCAAGCAAAATTGGACTAAAGAATTTTGAGCCAAGTCGCTACCTTAAATTCCGCATTATTTCTAAAGTGTACGCCTTAATTTTAACTAACCAATCAAAAGCAACTGTTCCTAAATTTTCCCCAGAATAATTATGTCTTTCATCAGATTTTGACAGTCTAGAATATGATGCAATTAGCTTTACTTTGAAGATCAATTATTTGACATAAGGTCCTTTACAACAGATACGGTCGGTAATTCTAATGTACTCTCTGCCAATATACCGTTACGATGACTGGGTCAATTCCACTGAAGCTTAAACGTAGGCCTTTTATGTTTCACAGATGAAACAAGGGAAATATCAAAGTGAACTTTCTCAAAGACTTTGATGTGGCTTGAATATGATAAAATTTGAATGCACAATTTATTCAACGTTAGGATCCAGTACTTTAAAATTTCGACACATTACAATATATATATATATATATATATATATATATATATATATATATATATATATATATATATATATATATATATATATATATATATATATATATATATATATATATATATATATATATATATATATATATAATATATATATATTATATATATAACCTCTTGGGTGGTTTGCGGACTCTGCTAGACCTCCTCGGTGCTGGTGCAGATGGAGACTGGGTATTACCCGACCGAGGGTCGGTATCCTCTACACTCTCTGTCGGTGTTTTTACCGAAGATGAAGTATATGATGAAGGGTAATCAGAGCAACCTCTCTTTTGAGGGTTACAACATCCTGCTGAGACGGACCTCGGACCCTCTGCCAGTCAGAGGTAAAATTGGTTTCCTGTAAAGGGGAACCAACTGTCTTAGTGGGAACTGACTTGGGGTTTCTGAGTGTATTAACCCGGGGCTTGAGATCTGGTCTATACTGAGGCATGGAAAGAGAATAGGCATAAATTTCCACTTCAGAATCTGAGTGTTCTGGTCTGGATCCGGGGTCGCTGGACAGGGCTTGAACATAGGGATCTGGAGTTGCTGGGACTGATTGGGGTCTGGTCTTTACGGACTTTTATGGACCAGGAGAGCTAGGGGAAGGTAGAAGGAAGTTAAATGGGAGCAAGATGTTCCTGTGAAGGGTTCTCTGGTTTCCATTGTCATCTTCTCGCTGTACCCTGTAGACTAGTATGTTAGGGTTGGGAATCTCCTTGACTATATAAGGGTGATGTTCCGAGCGGTCGGTCAATTTTTGCTTTTCCTTGAATGCAACTTTTTTGACAAGTACACGATCGTTGACTTCTAGCTTGGAAGATCGACCCTTTTGGTCGTAAACATCCTTGTTACTTGAAGCTTGTTTCCTGGCCTTTTCAGCAGCAGATCTATAAGCATACTGCAGACGTTGTTGAAGTTTCTGCATGTAACCGGCCGAAACTTTGGCACCATCATTTCCAGGACGGGTACCCAAATAGGCGTCGACACCCAAATAGGCGTCGACAGAAAGCCTGGGATGCCAAGCAGACATTAAAAAATGGGTGGGACGAATATGCATTGGCGTTACTTTTGGTGGCATTGTATGCCTGGATGATGGGTCCGATGGACGATTTCCAGTCCCATTTCTGCTTGGCATCCAGTGTACAACGCATTTTTAACAGGGTTTGCTTGAAACGCTCAGCTGAACCGTTCCCCATGGGGTGATATGGAATAGTACGAGATTTGACTACTACCGCTAACTTGCATAGGTCCCTTATCACTGAACTATCAAAGTTCTGGCCTTGCTTCTGTGGAACCTTTCAAGGAAAGAAAACTTAATGAAGTGGTGCTCATACAGACCCTTAGCGGTTGTCTGGGCCGTCTGGCTGCGCAGGGAACAGCTTGAGAATACCTGGTAAAATGATCTGTGATCACAAGATTATGCTCGAAGACACCCTTAGACCTCTCAAGTGATAAGAAGTCCATGCAAACCAGCTCCATTGGGTGTGTTGTCTGTATTGGGATTAACTCGGCAATCTTAATAGGCCCCTTTCTCAAAATGCAGCGAGCACATTGTTCAATGGCGGATTCAAGATCCTTCTCTGACCCGGGCCGGTAAAAGCGCCGTCGAGCAACAGGCGATTCAACTCTCGCAGGTATTTCTGCACTTCCAACGTCTCTTGACGGACTGTTTCCTCCCTTGGGTGGAAACCACTTTGCACTAGGTCAACAGCTCTGGCTAATGCTACGTTACGTCCTTGAGCAGACTTCCAACGGACTGGGGTGGGATTAGATGACGTTTGACCTCTTCAGCCGAAAGAAGACAAACTCAGCAACAATACATTCTGCAAGCGGCACTGACACCTCAGCTGCCATTCTTATGGCCTTGACCATATCAGCAAAGACATGTGGTCTTCTACTGAGGCCATCGGGGTCTGTATGGAGTTTGCCTGATTTATACAAGATTGTAAAATCAAAACTAGCCAGCGATGCCCCGTGGTATCTAACCTGGCTGTGGTGGTGACGTAGATAAAGGGGTTAGAGTCTGTGACGACTTCAAACGTATTTAAGACCAGGTAATCGTGGAATTTGTCTGCGATTGTCCATTTCAGTGCCGGGAACTCCAGCTTACGAGCTGGTTACCGTTTCTCCGAGGGCCTGAGGCCTCTGCTAGCATAGGCAATAACCCTATCTACTCCATTTTGCTTCTGATATAGAACGGCACCAGGCCCCTTGATTGAAACATTAGTGTGTAATATGAAGAGAAGGTTGAAGTCTGCATAAGCAAGAACAGGTGGGGATGTAAGTCTCCCCTTAATGGTATTAAAGGCCTGCTTTTCAGGTTCACCCAATGTCCAAGCAGTGCCTGTGGTCTTGGTCTTCCTTTTACCATTTTTCTTACCGGTCTGTCCTTTGGTAGAATGTCCTTTAATGGTTCCACTATATGGGCATAGTGTTCAACGTACCGACGGTACAAGCCAGCAAAACCAAGGAACTGTCGTAGTTCCTTCACATTCCTGGGGGTAGGTCACTCAGTCACCGCTGAGATTTTCTCCGGATAAATGGAAATACCATACTGGCTAATGACATGGCCGAGGTAAACAACAGAAGTCTTGAAGAGCTCATACTTATTCGGTTTAAGTTTAAGTCTGTGTTCCGCAAGTCTTCCAATAATGGCTTCGAGTCGTTGGATATGTTCCTTAAAGGTTCAGATAAGGATGTCGTCCCTCACACCATCAAAAATACTATCCATCACACCAATATACTATCCAGCATATCATACTCACTATCCAAATTGCCTTGTGTTCGCCTAGAATGTAAGAGAAGCAGATGCAATCTCACACAATATACTATCCATTACACCACAAAATATACTATCCATTACACCACTATGCCATCCAACATCCCAATACCATCCAACACCCCATAAAAATACCACCATAGTGGTGTAATGAATAGTATTTTTGTGATGTAAGGAGTAGTCTATGTTGTGAGATTTCGTCTGCTTCTCTTACACTCTAAACTTGCATAGTGTGTGGGGTGAAAGATGGTATAGATGGTATAATGGATAGTATTTTTATGGGGTGTTGGAAGGTATATAAGGTATGAGAGAGTATGTTTTGTTTGCTTTCATCTCCTTCTCTTACACTCCAAGCTAACACATGACGTTTATTGAATAGTGTGTGATCAGTGATGTAGATACTGTAATGGATGGTAGTTTTATGGGGTGTTTGTTGTTGTTGTAAGGTTTAAAGCCATTTTTCAGCACAAGATAGGCTATGCATGGCGGCCAGTATAAATGGTGGAGGAAGAACCCGGCAAAACCCCGATAAGAACCACCGACCTACGAGAAGCTACTGGCAAGCTTTCTCACGTACCCACGTTAGCCGAGCCCAAGATTCTAACCCACGCAGACAGAGGTGAGACGCCAGTTATCCATAACGGTGAGAGCTTTAGACCACTAGGCCACTCGGGGCCCCTATGGGGTGTTTGATGGTATTGGGATGTTGGATGGCATAGTGGTGTAATGGATATTATTTTTGTGATAGTGTGTGTATGGGATGTTGAATGGCATTGGGATGTTGGATGGTATAGATGGTGTGCTGGATAGTACATATGATGTGTTTGATTGTAATTAAAAGTAGGTGATGGATTGTATTAAAGCAGTTGGTTTTAGACTGTACATCTGGCGAGCTTAGTATTAAACAAAACGGATGCTGTATTGTATGTATGGTGAGCTGGTGCGGATGCGGGAGATCGCAGGTTCGAACCCCAGCCGAGTCATGCAAAAGACTCATAAAAGTGTCCCTTGCAGCTTCCTCGCCTGGCTTTCGGCATTAAGAGGTTAGCGTTATGACTGGTCGGCCTGGAGTCAGGATATTGTGACTGGGTGGTATAATGCCCCATTAGTAGACATCTCTATAAACTGCCACGCTGTAGACACCGTGGCGATATAACTGAAAAATTGTTAAAGCTACGGTAAAATTCCAAATAACTCAATCACTCACCGCTTAAAATGATTTATTATTCAGTTACGATTTGTAAGGTCAAATTTTATGCTGTATAGTGCTGAGTGTACTTACAATGGACAACATGAATCGATAGAATGAATTAAAAGGTAAGAATGCTACTTCTTTTGCCGCTTTGTCAATTAAGTTGTACTAGCCACGTCATACAACCTATATGTTAAGAACAAGGACGATTGCTAGTAAAATCAGTTCACAACCAGGAACGGCATTTATTGAAAAGTCATGATAGTACAGCATACATTGCGCAGAGTCGATATAATGAATTAAAGACGGCAATGTCTAAAATAGAAATGATAACCGTGTGTCTTATTTTAAGCTTAGTTCATACAATAAATATTTCTATGTGCGGATTTAGCGTCTTCATATTAATTATTATTTTTCGCATTTCTATTTATGTTTGTCGCTTGTGCTATGCATTTAAAACACACATTCAGAAAGAACCAACTCTGAACAAGGAAAGAATGCAACGAATTTAGACTAATAATCAAATTATGAAGGAACTATAATAGTTATCACTCTGCAACCTTGCCCCAATAATAACACATGTGTACTGTCACCTCAGGAATGCATTCGCAATACAAAAAATTCCCTGTCTTTGCAAATTTTATCACTTTGTTTAAGGTCTTCACAGATAAGTCTGACAAGTACATGCTCTGCACCGAATCATGTGGAGAGCATTAATCCGTGTTATATCACCGTTTCTATAATCAGTCTGGCAGCTTTTACGACAATCATATCACTAAGAGACTACAGACAGATCTGATGACCCACATATGAGTTCTGTCAAAATTGAAAGAGTTATGTCAAGAAACCATGGAATCGTCAGCAAAGGGGGGACAACTTTCTGTACATAAACGTTAGAGTGGTGCAAATATTGCATTTACGAGACCCGCTATTTTTACACTCCGTGTGCTGTTTACTTGTTTACTATGTAGTAAGTGAAAATCAAGTTTGCAATAATACAGGACTGAATTCTTGTTAATATTAGCTTTCCAGCCAAAGTGCCTGTCCACAAATTCATTGATTTTCCCGTGTTTGAAAGAAATGAATCATTATATCAAGTAAACTTACAATGTACACATAACACACACAAAGTACATACAAGTGCTGAGAAAACCACACGCATTTTCACAGCTCTTCACTTCAGAATGAATGGTAATTTTCTATAAAAGTCGAGATCTACAATTTCCGAGTTGAAAGTTCGATTGTAGAGCCATTCCTCCAAGCAGTCAAGAGCAAGCGGTTGATACGTGAGGTGGAACTTGTTGACGAAAAGCTCCTCCCTTGCCACTAGTTCTTGAAGATCCCCCACCCCAAACACGCACACACCTCGCACGTACTTCCCGTGACAGGGTTCACCCCATTTGGCAAACACTGCCAGCCATCTTTTCTCGTCTGGTGGTCCTGGAATGGAAAGTGGAAACATTTTAGTAAAAACATTGCACTGTACACTGTACTGTGCATGCATGCATACATACATACATACATACATACATACATACATACATATATGCATCGATTGGCAGCACAGAAAGACAAAGAAAGAGAGACTACCAGAGGGACAATCAGACGAATTGAACTGATGATTCATTCACTAATTCAAAGACTTTTATTTCAAATTGTCTGTAACAATGACTTGACACGACGATACGAAAAAAATCATTGGTATAGGCATAAGTGAGAACATTTGTGGTAAAGAAAGATAAATGTGTTATGTAAACCGCATCGAAAAGGAGGAACTGCTTAGATGATTAAAAAAAAAAAACTATTACATGTACATCCTCCACAATTTGCTTAGTTCGTATTCTTGTGGAAATGTCTCTAAAATGGCACTAAAAGTAAATTCTATCTCTCTCAATACTGAAGAAAAATAATTGGAAGAAATTGATATTGGCGTTTCAATTTGAAATTGCAAACCTTAATTTTAACAGCAGTGCGTTACGTGAAGATTTGACTCCTGTGAGCTACCTTATTAATGGCTGATCAAAATACAGGCTGTAAGCTACCTTATTAATGGCCAGTCAAATACAGGTTGCGAATCCTGAAAGTCAATGAAGTTATTCGGTATGAATTGCTAATAATCATAAAATATTAAGAATAATCCGAATCATAAAGTGTAAAGATATTTGAAAGGAACTACCTAACTGAAATTAGCTGCAGTTGGTATACAGATGTTAATTTAACTTCTGATTTGTACCTATCAGATCTCTATTGATAAGACTGTTGAGACATAATTTTGTGAGTGGCTTGAGATGTAGCGTACTTGACTACCTGAACAACCGACAGAAAGGGGAGGTCATTCATTTGTTGTGGGTTCATCTCCAGCACACGATAGACTGACTATACATTGTGGTTAGTATAACTGGTGGAGGAAGAACCCATAAAACCCCGGTAAGAACAACCGACCCACGCGAAGCTACTGGCCAGCTTTCTGATGTACCCACATTGATCGAATCCGACACTCGAACCCTCGTAGACAGAGGCGAGATGGCAGTAATCGGTAAAGGTGAGCGTTTTAGAACACTCGACCACTAAGGGCCCCAATGAGGCCACTCAGACGACTACATTATGGAAGTAACGACACCGGTATACATATAGAGAATAGACATATTTTGGCGACGATACTTTCTCCAGTTCAATGTTTTATTATCATAAGCATAGGGTACATTTTACAAATATTGCTTGGTTATCAAATCAAATTATCATATTACAAATATTGCAACTAAATTGCTATATAAACAAGTTTAAATCAAAAACTCAAAACGGTAATCGTCAAACTGAATAAAGGATGGACAAATATATACTTGCTTTATATTAATTTACTCTAGATTTTAAACGCTTCATAAACAAATTACGTTAGTTAACATGTTATTTTCTTATTGCTAGAAGTTAACAATTAAATGTACTTGTGCAAGGATCTTTTTTCCCCCAGAAGTACCTTTGAATTAGAGGGCCTGGGTGAACGAGTGGCCTAAGGCGCTCGCCTTTACTTACCACTCATATTTAACATCTGTCCGCTTGGTTTCGAGTCGCAGGCTCATCCAGTGTAGGTGTGTGAGAAAGCTTGTTAGTAGTTTCTGGAGGTTTTCTTTCTCCACCAGCTTACTGGACACCATATTATGTGTTCAAATAATGGCGTTAAACTCAAAACAAGAAACAACTTTTAAATTAAGTTTAGACGCACGTTAGTGTACACATGACTATTTAAAAGAAAAGATAGTCATCTTCAATATCTTGGTTGACAGTGAGCATAGAATATGTTTTCATTTCTGTCAATTCTATTGCTTCCATATTTCCCAATTTCAATTCTCAGATTATGGGAAGACACTCCGTGTTTTCTCAACGCTGGTCAATTTTTGTATATTTATCTACTTACTGACCGTTTGTGAAAATTTTGTAATTTATTATTCCAGTCTGATAGAAAAACATATGAAACTCTTTGAATGAACTTGGAACAATTTACAGAATCAAGAAACATCCACGATTCACGAAAACCAAATCTTTTTCAAGTATCTTGTATGAGTGTAACCCAATTTATATTATTATTTGATTCATTCTCAATGTTCAGTAGAATATTTGCAGTCGTTTTAATTCTAAACCAATCCTTAAGTAACTTAACCAGCCTTAAGTGGGATGTTTCCAGCTTCACCGTATACACTGCTATCAGAATTATATACTTTTAAATATATTTTAAACACCTTTTTGATGTACAGAGTAATGGATTCAGTCAAGTGAAACGCCATACCTCTGATGCGTAATTCAAAACTGCAAGAACAATAATATCAAAGAATTTTATTATAATTTAAGTAACATTTTTTCCAATTAGAAATAATTACAATATTGTTTTCGAATTACAGAATACAAATAAGCATATTCATTGCCATTAGTGCTTTATCTGCCAATGTTTGTTGAGCTTTAAAGATTTTTCCATTGCTCGAGAAAGCAAGATAAGGTAAATACATTTTCAACCACATCAATATTACTCTCGCCCATATTCCATACTTCGCATTGTTTTAATAGACTACCTTTTCAAAGACCATAAATTTCGATTTATCAAGATCAATATTTAGATTACATTTATTACAGTAGTTGTGCAAGGTATCCAGGCGTTTCTGGAAACACTCGATGTTTCATAAAAATAGAACTAAATTGAACAGTGTCAAAAATAAATACAATTCGTCCAACGTTACACAGATATCTTCTGTAGATTGTAATGGTATTTCCAGATCTTCTGTAAGTAATGAAAATAACATTAGTTATAACACTTCATCTTGTTTCAAACCTGCTCCTTACTCAAAAAAGTACTCCGACACTAACATATCTTCACCCCGTATCGACATGCTCACTATACAGCATGAAAACTAAAATAATGAAGCAAGCTGATAAATGCTGACATATGAAATCCAGCAACCTTGTAAGACATGGTCTATAATTTTTCATATTTTATCAATACACTTTTAAATTTTGTCTTATCATGGACAGTTTTGATAATACATTTATTTACATTATTAAAAAACATACATTAATTAAGTGATAGTGAATTTTAGTAATATAGACTGGATATGTTAATATTTTCATTTATCAGACGTTAACATCATAACCACACAAGACAAAAACAAAAATAACCATCATAAACCCAAGGTCAATACCAAGTATTTTCTTATTTGTTTAAAACATCTAACAAACACGCGATTTTAAAAAAAAGTTAAGCATAAAAGTAAAAACAACAAAAGACGAAAACACTTATTGACTAGATGCATCCGATGCCTGCCACAAAAAACAAACCTCATTTTCAATTATCAAGAAAGCAACAAGCTTTACCCCGTGCCCCCTCTTTCTCTGCAGACAAGAATAATTTTAAAAAACCCCACTATGAATGCAGGCTAGTCATTACCACATCTATTTGTTTTCAAAATCCAACAACCACACAATAAGAAATAAATTATGTCTGTATGTGTACCTGTTCAGACCATCACATTACATTTTGTAACACAAAATACTTCAAAAATTCAAGCCCTAAAGTTGTAACCCATTTAAAAGAATTATTAAGTCTTACCACTTTTGACCCAAAGGCCACGCAGCAGACAGTGCGAGATCCCGATTGTCACTCTTTAATTAAGAGACTCCTAAGATTTTAATCCATAAGGTAGAGTAAATCATTAAAAATATATATTCTTGGCACAGCTCAGAGGTGATAACTTGCTCTGTAAAAATTACATATAATTAGGTCATACCCTTAATACACCAACCACTATTTAATTAAAATAGTATAATTACAATATTATAATCTTTGCGTTTACGCTAGAATAATAGTTGAATGCCAAAACCGCATAATTTAAATATAAATTTTTAAATTTATAACATTTACAAAATCCTAAACCAGATATTAAAAAATAGGATATTTTGTGACTTTGTACTGAACCATGTAGCAACATATCATCACAACGTGGACATTCCCCAACAGGCGTTAAATCAGTATTCTGAGTTATGCATATAATTATGCCATAATCTAACAGAATAGGAGAGGCCCAAGAAAAACAACAGAACAAGATTAACAGAACTTGTCATGCAGTAATGGTACTTATTGTAACACATATGTGTTATGAGAGCTATTTTTGTAACTAGCTTACCTGTCTAATCATCTACTTCTTGAGTGTTAAACTCACATACTAGGGCCATCAATTAAATAGGGTATATACATGAAAGGATTGTTTAATATCTGATGATTAATCGTGATGTCATAATAGCAGACCAACAAACACTTTTTTTTATTGCTACAGCATTTTAAATTTTACATCGATCTTTAACCATTGTAGACCCATAAAAAAATTTCAAACATTGAATGTCCGTGGAAGCTTCTAGCTACATATTTTGAAAATACAGTTTCTGTTTTTGTGGAATCGCTATAGGTATAAATGGCAAAAGGTGAAGTGTCTCAAAGTATTAATATGAACAAATTTGAAAAGTCACAATTTTGAACTAATTACTTTTACCAAAAGAACTAGAAATTTTAATATCATTATCATCGAGAACTAAATGCGATTGTCCTGTCTTTTAAGCACATTGAATAATGTTTTTCCTCATATACAAAATGAAGGTTAATGCGAATGTTTTTATTGATATCATTTTGTAGACAACTATCATAGACCATATTTCTATACCACTTATCTTATATCCTATTTCTGCACCATCTACCTTAGACTAGATTTCTACACTATCTTAGGCCATATTTCTGCACCATCGATATTAGATTATATTTCTATACCATCTATGTTTGACCATATTATACGCGATCTATCTTAGACTATATTTCTACACCATCTACATTTCTCAGATATAGTTATCATTCCCTTAAAGCAAAAGTAAAAATATACATACTAGTTCTTCACGTGTCCTAGGACTGATTACAGTCGAGCTCATCACAAATGCAATAATCCTTTAATCTTAATGGGTGGATGATATACATATTTACAGAAAACGGAAAATGCAGTTTCTTATTTGGGTCAATTGTGCGAGCAAATTAAAAGTAAAAAACAGAGAATAAAATATCCTGAATTGAAAAATTGGTTTACTCAACAATCTATATACACACACTTCAGAAGCAAGCTAGGAACAGATTTACATACAGAAGTGATTATGTTAGTCACGTGCTTAACAGACATTGTTGACATTCAAGTGTATGAAAAAAAACCATCGTAGACGCAATGCATTTTGTCAGTGATAGAGGAAGAATACAACAGGAAAGAGAGATGACATACACTATATTTCCGAGCAATTTTAATGAGAAAGCTCGAAAAGATAAAGTCAATGAAGCGAAAGAATTGTGTAACCAAGATGTCATGAAATATTTGAGAAAACAGAATACTTTGCAACTTACTCAAACAAAACTACTCTTTTAGAGACAGATTTATATTTATATATATATATATATATATATATATAGTTTGTAAGTGTTTATTCATTATTTGCAGTGAGCTATATAAAATTGCATCCTGTAGCTGACCATGTCCAAAATTAAGTTCATTGTCTCATTGACCAGAATCATTGATTATTTTTTATTCTCTGAACAACTAATACATAGTTAACATTTCTCAGTGCGTGTAGGCTAAATATTAAGATCTTTATCTTCGTCTGAGGCAATGTAATTGTGTTTATCTTGGTATTTAGTATAAGTTTAGTAACAGACCTTCTAATTATAACTTCAAGTGTTCTAAAAATGAACTTTTGACATTCATCCAAAATATTATTTTGTGTCTAAGTTTTTTTAAATATATTTTTACGTTTAATGGAAACTTTATTTATTTGTTCTGTATGATCTTGAAGCAAAATCATTGGTTGTGATCAGTATTCTATTTGGACTGGAATATAATTATTGAAATTATTTATTCACTAGAAATAAAAAGTGCTTATCTGTAATAATAATCTTTTAACAGAGACATTAACATGAAATTATAGTGAATTCAAACAAGGACTTAATAGATTGTGTTATTTTGATTCATTAATGTATTGTTGGACCATCACATCATTACAATTCATGTCATTGGTAGGTTAGTACAATAGATACCGTAGGCCACTACAAGTGTATCAGTACCTTCAGCGTTGGAAATTATTGGAAATACCACTGAAGAATATTCAGAACTTTATTCATTAGGGCTTGAGTTAGAAATTCTAGGATTAATGGAATTTAATTTCGCAATACCATAAGATACTTTTACATTTTCACTTTGTATTCCAGGGAAATAAATTATTTGTTGAACTTTACAAAACTTGTTGGTTTTCTCTACAACTAAGTTTAACACCATAGAGTGGTAACAACAGATATTGTAAAAGGAGTGATTTCTACTGAAGTACTGCATTATGCTGTTGTGTTGGGGTCTGGTGGTCTGGATTTGTTACCACCTTATATACTTAATTCTGATGGTCAGGTAATAAGGGTTTTGTTCATAGTTTTTATTCTAATCGTTGCGACCATGTGTCACCTGGCTAATGTTGTACAATGATTGTAGAAACATATAACAGAGTCTGATAATATGTGAAAACGTAAAGTATTCTGAGCGTTGCAACTGCTCAAGCAACTATATAACTGAAAGGGAAAAGGGACAAAATTCCCAACATTTATTTAGTAGGTGGCCCTCCACTCCTGATTTAAGTTTCACCTGGAAGTCGGACAGAACATCATGCAACATGGTATAAATGGAACAATGCATCGCATGATACAATTGTGGTGAAAATAAATATACAATTGTGATGAAAATAAACAAGTTGACCAAATGGAACGTCGCAATAGCCATCATGTAAAATGTCGTGCAGATAGTACTACATCAAACTTGCATTATAATGGACAAATTGTAATATTTAAAAAACAACCAGAAAATTAGCAACTGCGAATGTAGAAAACTGTAAAAAGAGGCTTATTATTCAATCCTATGCTTTGAAGCAAATTTCAAAATTAAGTTTTAATGGAAACGTTTAAATTGAAAATTAGTCAATTAATAAAAATTGGTGAAACATTTACGTGATATAAAAATACTCAAATCTGAAAGAAGAGGATTAACGACTCTACTTATTCGTCTCATAACGAGAAAAGAAGCAAACAAAACTACTACCCCAACTAAAAATAAAATTATGACAAGAATTCTATCGGACTCATCTAACGTGTGATGACGAGTTTAAATTTGAAGCAGGAGATAATTTAAACAATTATTTGTTTCATGTTTTGAAACTGAAACATACAGATAGAAAATAATAGTAAAAAAAATTAAAGAGTTGTGCCCAGTAAAACTTCATTTTGCTTTATCGATTAAACTAGAGGAAGAGAACATATCATGTCACATTACATAGATTAGTAACATTGAACATTGTAAAGTCAGCGAGCAACAATGAAATAGAAAGCATAATGCAATACATGCTTGATATACCAGATGCACGAATTTTCTCAGAGATAAGTCACGATATAAATTTGTGGTACGAAATTGTTTTCAAAAAGACTATAAATATTCAAAAGAATGACAAAAAAGTTTGAACATTTTATGCTTTAGAACCTAGTATACGTCCGGCCAGAGATCTTCATGTAGACGACAAAGACAATACCTCGACCATTATACACCCGCCAAGAGATCTTCCATGTAGGCCACAAAGACAATACCTCGACCATTATACACCCGCCAAGAGATCGTCCATGTAGGCCACAAAAAAAATATCTTGTTGACAAAAATAAACATTTGTTAAATAAATGTCCAGCAGAAAATATTTTATTGAAGCCTCTGTGAATCAAAATGTATCAGGATCAAGCAAGGTGGATCATCAATGTATTAAAGATATCATAAAGCATCTCAATCGAATTGCATTGGTTACTTATGAGACAATTTTGTAAAGAAATATGCTTTAATGTTATACAGAATTTCAACAAAGCATGAATAAGTACAAACAAGACTCAATACGGTTTTTTAGTGCTAATCTATATCCCATGATGCTACTTTATTTTAGTGCTAATCTATATCCCGTGATGCTACTTTAAAAATAAATAGTGCTCATACATTATGAGATGTACCTTATGATTGCGTATGGTATTATGGGAGATTTCAGAATGACGCTAATATGTATATATATATATATATATATATATATATATATATATATATATATATATATATATATATATATGTGTGTGTGTGTGTGTGTGTGTGTGTGTGTGTGTGTGTGTGTGTGATATAAGAAAGCAAACCATTCACATTATGATAACAGTAGTAGTGGAAGTAACAATAACTGCAATCGGTCAAGATCTATGTCATTCATTATGTATCTACACTCCATCAGGTTTTATGACTTGGATATGTGCCAGCACATCCCTGTCTACATCTTGAAATGGGCATGAAAGTAATAAAAGCAAATAAAATATAATGTCATCGAATGATTAAAATGCATTTCGTAGAATTCTGAAAGTAGATTTGCATGTATCACCACAACTGCACTATCATTTTTAAGAATATTCCATACCACCAAACAACTAATTCCTAAGCAGCTTGATTTTTCGCCAATGCACAAGAAATTGATACAATTTCTGTTTTTGTGGAATCGTTATAGGTATAAATGGCAAACGGTAGTTACTAAGTCATTGTGTACATTAAAAAAACAAAATGAGATATGTTATCCACTATCTTAATTTAAATTCGTATGCTAAGTTACAAATAAAATTTAAAAACTGAAAATTGTAGATGTATTAAAAAGAGTCATATTTAAAATCTTATAATGACTTACAAAAAGATACATTATTTTAACTTCAAAGAATATTTCGTCTGCAAGGAGAACAAACATATACAATATATTAATAGTTTCACGAACAATAAAATAAAACTTGTCAAAACAAAATCAAGGTCGAGTTACAGCGTAACATATGTGTAAGTTGATTTTGCATAACTTAGATTACAACAAGCTCAAAAACCATTATGGAAATAAAGTGAAACGGTCAATGACAGATACCATTTCGTTGAGTATTGATGACAAAATACCATAATTTTGCCAATGCTGTGAAAGAATCTTTTGCAACGCTAGTGACTACAAGATTATAGTTTTTGGTGTTCTTCAGATGAATACGAAGTTAGTAGGAAATTTTAAAGATGAAGTAAATGGCGGACCAATACAAAACGTTTGGTACAGTAAATGTAAACTATCAGTCTTTATACCTTACAACAATAAAAAAAATTATCCAAAGGTATAAAAACAATGAGCCATTAGAAAGAATTTAAACATATACATGTCAAATGAATGTGCATTTACCCAAGCTATAAAAATCTCCAAGAGATGAATTTATTAAATAACCCACCATCATAAAATATACATTATTACTGTAAATTAATTTAGATGAAGTTATTAATATGATATTAGATATTTAATAGATACGATAAAAGAAATGGAGACAAAGACATGCCCAAAATGTAACAAAAAGAATTAATTATAGAGATCAGCAACAGTAACTGCTGTAGCCCCTGTCACAAGGCATAACTGAACAACTGGACCAAAGGAATAAGAACTATTTTATAAACTGGAGACATAAGAACAGAAAACATGTAAATAAGTTTATGAATCAAAGGTACAACCGTGACGAAAAACACTTAATATCCGACTTCGCAAGAATTAGAATCTTAAATGCTATGAAGCAAAACATTAAATATACTACACATTTAAAATAGATTGATATTTCATTGAAATTCGAAAGGAGATGGGCACATTTTATAAAGCACACAGGTACCGATATAAAAGAACTAGATATACTTCATATTATTTCTAATGGATCTTTTGGTCCTTCTTATCAAGATCAGCATGTTTTCCCTGATCAAACACAAGATAATGGAAGCTAGTGCAAAACGGTCAAAAATGATAAAAGTCATTATCCAAAAAAGTAAGACACAATGTAAAAGTTGAAGCTTTTAAAGCTGATAACTGTAGCTCGGTAATAGGGTTCTCACAGTGCTAGTTCCACTAGGAGCGAAAGACTTGCAGCCTCTATATTAGATTCTATCTGTAAAGTTACTGAAAGGAAGGACAAACAAACCATATCTAGATCACTTTGCATGCGCAGGTCAATCCGCACTGCACCTATTCTCCATAGCATAAAATATGAAGCAGTAGCCTTCAATAAATTTGAACAATTAGAAGTTATCAAAAAACATCCGTGTGGTTTATTTATTAGTGAGGAACTTCCTTTTTGGCAACAACTCCAGATAGAATAATTAATGATACTACTCTTGTGGAAGTTAAATGCGCATATGCAAGCAAAGACAAGGTCAATAACCACAACACTGTGCTTTACCTCAAGTTATCATCAGGCCTCACATTTGAAACCAATCATAATTATTATTATTATTATCAGATTCAGAGACAAATGCTGTGCTCTAGGAGAAAGGAGTGCAAATTTGTTGTCTTCAACATGAAGGAATTAAAGGTTGTTTCAATAAAATTTGACAAGGACTTTGTAGATAAGATGGTAACTAAACTTAAAGAATTTTTTGAAGGTCACTTCAAAGAAGCATTAATCAATCATCACTTTTATAAACAATATTACACCAATGAAGTTTGAAGTTTAGGACGTAACATTACTGTATTTCCTATTCATCTTAGTTTTTATCTACAGTTAAACAAGTAGTTGAGTTGAAATGGAAGACAAATGCAAATATTCGGTTCACAATGATGTTTTATTTTAATGGCATATTCATATTTTATAATCAATCAAGATAACCCACACAATAATCAGAGTGCATAATAGTATATCACTTAAATTATTTTGAACTTGTATGCTAACTGTGGTCTATATTTAAGTACATGTAGTAAACACCGTAGAAACATTTTGCATCTTTGCTTTAATTCAACTTTCGCCACAGATTGCACTTAGAAGAACATAGAGTAAAGATATTCATGTATGAGATACTTAAAAAGTGATCAGAGTGAGATAGAACACTATACATATTTCCAGGGCCCCGAGTGGCCGAGTGGTCTAAAGCGCTCACCGTTACGGATCATTGCCATCTCAGGTCTGTCTGCATGGGTTCGAGTCTCAGGTTCGGCCAGTGTGGGTATAGAAAGCTTGCCAGTAGCTTCTCGTGGGTCGGTGGTTCTTTCCGGGGTTTTCCCGGGTTCTTCCTCCACAATGTATACTGGCCAACATGTATAGCCTATCTTGTGCTGAAAAATTGCGTTAAACCATACAACAACAACAAAAACAACTGTACATATTTGCTGAATTTAAATAAATGTCTTTGTGCTGAAAGAACCATATGTATCGATTTTGTTACACCATTCTACTGCAAAAACCAGAATAAGATGAGATTTTTTCAAAACATTTAGTGTTTTCTTACCAGATATATTTAAGCATGTCTAGGTACAATTCCACTTGTAAAGGAACACAAAGTATAGAACACCTTTATTATTTCTGTTGCAAGTGCTGATTCTGTATTATTAAAGGGGTTGCGCAAATTTTTTAATGTTTTTGCTAAACCAATGATTCTTTCAACATGAACTCGTTTGTTTGCGATTTTTCTATCTTTTAGTACTCTTCTGGATGATTAACGATTCTTGGCCTTGAAGAAACTTGGGATATTGATATGAATATTGAACGAAATGAAGATATCCTCTACACTGAAGCCCTTATCGGCCATTATTGAGTCCTCTGGATCACACATCGTTGTCAGTTTACTTATTTCACATATCTACCTAGTAGAACCTCCATAGACACTAGAAACATAGGAAACAAGTCCACCAGGCGTGAAACCCACCAGTACCTTTACAGTATTTATTTTTTTGTACGTTGAGAATATTGTTTGTTGTGCTAGTGGCTATTTTGGTTTGAAAATTGGACACTCTGTACAATCCACTATCGCCCTGGTATTGGGGTATTTTGCTTTAAAATATGTAGGTGCAAAACATTATCTAAATCCCTGGATGACCTCATTCCACTGGCGAAACATAAAATTTATCCATGTGACAAACACATTAGTAACCCCACTCTCAGTTAATTTGAAAAGGCGACTGTGCTTGAAATTTGTAATGTGTCGTCGGAGTTTAATTAATGTACAAAAAGACTGATCTTCCATACATATGTCACGTAATGTCCCATCATAACAGTTGAGGTGATATGCTGCTGCACCTAAGGTGTCTGATATAAATTTTAAATCCTGATAATTTTCCAGTCCAATATAAAAATGTATGCCTGGGTATCATTCACTAAATTCTGGATACTAAACATTAGTTGATCACCACTTTGTGTGCACAATCCCTTGTGCTGATTTCTTCAGCTTGAGTTGAGGCAGGGATGTAGACTGGAACCACTGAAATAAAAATGTAATTGCATTTGGTGAATTTCAAAGTCATCACAGACTTAGAGAAATAACTATAATAAATTTTGCAACGACATTGGAATAACAGGTTTTAATTTACGAAAATCAAGTGCATCAATTTCATTTTTAACAGCACATTTGGAAGTAGGATTTCAGGGTGGTTGTGTTGAAATGGTACACAGTCTTAAAATGATCTGTTGTGATTAACAGAATGTAACACAAATGAACAAACACCAAATAGGTTTTGTTAACAAAATTTTCTTAGTTTTCTGATATAATGAATGACAGTATTGGTGGTACACACACCACCCTTTTAGGTGGCATATGGAGGTTACTCACCCACCCACCCACCCCAAAAAATGTAAAAGTTATAAATTCTTGACTGTACCTGGAATTGAGGAAACTATTTCTTGACATTCAACCTCAGTACGTTCATTCACCATAATGACATCACTAATGTCCTGAAATGAAAAATAGGGAAAGTGTTTATACAGTATTTAAGGCCAAAATAAAAAGTGTGGTTTCCTGTTGCACTGGTTTTGAAATTATGGTAGATAGGTAAGGATTAAAAACAAATGTTTGAACATTATATCTATGATAATGTTTAGTATATATAATGTATAAAGCGCATTAAACTAGATGCACAAATTTTGGACATTGTTTTTAAAAATTTGATTTTGTTTTCTCACCCTGGGGAGAAAACGGGCTAGGGTCAGCAACAAGAAAATAAATAAAGGGACAGTCTGCATACATTCCTTACCTTGTAAGTCTTATTTTCTTTTCTAGAAATGTATTTTGTTTAAAAACATGTATTGTGTGATTATCTCTGTAATGTATTGCAAAATCACGATATCAATAGGCCTCAAAATGTATCAAGTCCTTGGCATAATATACCTCACCGTAGTTGAGTATTTTGCTTTAATTCTCTTTGGATGTGTCTCATCCTCATTTAAGTATTGCTGAAGATTCAGCTTGAGTCTAGTTGAAAATGTGGGGCACAGCTGTGGGCTTTAACTTCTTTTGCAAGGGTTTTGTGCCTGTTAAGTATCTATCTATCTATCTATCTATCTATCTATCTATCTATCTATCTATCTATCTATTTATCTACAAGATGTTAAATAGGTACATGCGTATGTACATATGACCACACACACAACACACACTACAGCACTGAGAAGTCTGCTTTGGTGACATTTATATTCTTTACCAGTCTTTCACTGGGACAACAATATTTTAAATTTTAATTTGGAGAAAAGTACAGTATATTGTATAATTCCTAGTTTGCTTACACTTCCTACTAGGCGTATAGTATGTTCAACTGTTCATATTGATACTCATTGATACTGATACAAGAGAGCGAACCAAAACATGATTAACAAAACAAAAACGATAAGGATTTGTGAAAAATGACAAACATTTATTTATTTAGTTTACATATAATACTAATAAATATTAAAAGAACTGATCAAATGTATAAGCTGTATAAAACAGATCTTACCAGACGATGTTTCACAGACATAATCAGACGAGTCACAGTGGCTGGAACACACAATACTGTATCGTGGGCTTCCAAAAGTCTCTCCGTATATCCACCATCCAAGATTTAACCCGATCTTTTTGGGACCAGGGAAATGTATGGCATCCTCTGTTTGTGCACTGGGACACTCAACACTCCGTAGGCATTATTATAATATGGAAATAGCTAACTACAGCACGTAGCTTTCACGCTCTTTACTGCTTTTGCTATATGGATGCTGGTTTCTTCCGGTTTGAAATGAATCGGGTTGCTGATGAGCGCTGCCTGGCGGTAATGACGTTTTAGGAGAACCCCATTTAAAATGGTGACATGGGTTAGGGTTTATTCCATTCCAATGGTATTAACAACATGTCAACCATAGGATTTTATCAGTAAATATGTTTTATATATCGCCGAAAGGCCCTTGTAACTGTTCATAACTCAAGATTATTTAGAAATACCATAAGTATCTAAAATAATCAATATCAACAATGAATTGTTGAAGACAGATCTTTCTGAAGATTCATTGCTTTGTGTAATTATGGTAACATTTGTAAAAGACTAACAGGAGGTGGAGGAAAAAGGCCACTGGTAGTGGCGTTAAAAGAAATTCAGATACAGTCGATCATGAATTAAAAGAGATATGAAAACTATTGCCAATTACTTAAGGTGTCAATACCTGTTATTATTGGCAATGTAATAAGCTGCAATAGGTAGTTCTATATCAGCTAAAAATATCAGTCTCTTAATGTTTGAATTAATTAGTTTTTTCTGTTCAATTATACTAAAGGATTAATTTTGGTACCAAGAAAAAGGAAAGAAAAAATAACAAAAGATAATTCCTAGAAAAGTAACGAATATAATAAATACAAAGTTTACGTATTCCCCAAAAGAGTAAATTACACTAGCCCCTGCAACCATAGACATGCTTATAAACGCTTGTAATGCTTTCGTGATTTATATCTTTTCAATTATGAGGTATAGGTCCTGTCGTCTTGATAACAAGACCGTCAAGAGTGTTATCACCCTTGTCTACAGATGTATTCTCTTCGTTTACTTCATAATCCATTTTATTTTCGAATTTTTACAGAATGTTTACCAGCTGATTGAACAAAATGTTACTATGTTGATATGTGTAGCAGTGTACCATATAATTCCTAGATAAATGTTTATGACGACTTAAGTAAATTGATTTTATAGCCTACAATAGTATACATTTTCCTACAATAGTATATATTTTCCTACAATATTATACATTTTCCTACAATAGTATATATTTTCCTACAATAGTATACATTTTCCTACAATAGTATATATTTTCCTACAATAGTATACATTTTCCTACAATAGTATATATTTTCCTTCAATAGTATACATTTTCCTACAATAGTATATATTTTCCTACAATAGCATACATTTTCCTACAATAGTATATATTTTCGTCACCATATCACTGGATAGGAATAAATATACCATCATCACCAAGAGCATAGATTAGTTTAACTCTGGAGTCAGAAAAATATTGTTGAAATCTTATTGAAAATATTTTGATTTCATCCATATCCCTGTTCACTCAAAATTAAATTTACAACTAACTTTTTACAGCTTCTTCTTAATTAAAAGCAGACAGTACTAAATGTTATGTTATGTAGTTGAGAACCTAAAAGACATATTATATAATACCCCATTCTTTGATTGTTTTAGATATCCATTTTTCTGCAAGTATTTTCCCATCTTGTATAAAAAGTGAGAACTTCCCGTTGTTTTATATCTTCAACATTGAACGTATATTTCTAATTTCATATTGTGTTGATTAACTTTTTTATTGGCCTGTATGTAAAATAATAATTTTCTGTCTGATATATTTTTCAACTCGTTAAATTCATTTGCTATATGAACTTGCTTTATTCGAATCAACCAATGTAATGCGTTAAAATCCATTGGTTGTTGATTTAATGTTTGATTTTCAATTTTATAACTGTTATAAAGTTTGAAAATATAAACAGATAAAATAATAATATTATCCTAGCTTTTATATATGATACTAAATTGAAATTAAATTAAATGGTTACAGGCGCAAAGTATGATAATTACTGAATCTTCTAAGGATTTAAATTTTATATAAATTACATTGTGACGGACAGAATCTCGTGCATGTCTCCTTCACTTTCTGTATTTGAAACTGGTAGGATTCTGTTATTTTTATAGCAATGATTATAACCTAAGAGGCGATATGTTTTACGTTTATTTTTTTAATTTGATGTAATGGTCTGGGCAGGGACGCATAAGAATAACCTTTTCTTTTTTATTGCGTGATGTTGGTTTTTGAGAAAAGAAAAAATAGTTCGCAATCACATGTGTTTATTTGTTGGTTAAAACATTTTTGTCTGGTAGGGGTAGGGTGTTGGCTTCTGAAGAATAAATAAAAGGTTACTTGTGGTTAGACCAGGATTCATTCAGTCGATTTTTTATTTTCTTACCTGCGGTTGTTCGTTTTTGGAAAATAAAAAATACTTTGTACTTTACAATATATAATAAGTTAGTTTTGCCTCTTGGGTATGGAGAGTTGAGTGTTGCTTGTCAAAAATTAGCATAATGCGTTTTGCATTTGGCTCGGGATACATCTCAACTAATCTGTTAATTCCGATGATAAGTTGAACTTTACGATATGAAGTTTACCAGAAAAGAAAGTTCCGGATATATATCAGGATACATTTCGTGCCGGGACTTGTGTGTCATCAGTGACGACATAACGTGTCAGTGGAATAATCCATCTTTAAACGCTGGCGCACTTGAAGAGGTTGTTAACAACTCATTTATTATTCTAAACATGACAGGAATTAGACAGACAGCAGTTTGTATTTGTTTTTTCTCTACTTTATCAGTTCGAAAGTCTCAAACCTCTAGTTAGTCAGTGTAATTCTTTTATCAAAGTAGTTTATTCTATCTTGAAATATTTAAATTGATTGGAAGTGTTTACTTTTCGTGTCTGTTTCTGCCTGGTAGAAGACTAGTTTAGTTGAGCGATAAAATCCATGTTTATTTCTTCCTTACGTTAGAGTTACAAAACAGCAGGAGCTTTCCAATGAAAGGATATTCGTAAAAGTTTAGTAAACTCAGTCTACCAAACTGTTTCCATATGCATGCTTATTATGACAACTAGAACAAATAAGACTCTAAATAAAATGTTACAGTTTTGACACTTGTCTGCCAGATGATATTAACTTAAACATGGATAGGATAGAAATAATGCACGCTTAGTATTGTATCGAAACTTAAAATAATTATGCGTCAAAGACATAAGGATACAGATTTCTTTGATTTTGCTTTTATTTAGTATTTACGGTATTTTGTTGGTCTATATCCAGTTTTAATAGAAGTACTGAAATAATAAAAACGGAAATTACTACCATGGATATAAATTACAATGTCGTGCCGTTTAAAATGGTAAACACATTTACATAATTGAAAATTCCTAATCTTGTGCACAGAAAATGTATGTATGTCTAATCTATTAATTGCCAAACCAATACTTGAAAATGTTTAGAAGTATTGACCCACGTAACACACAATCTTTGGATTATTTGCATCAAGGTAGCACGTAATCTGTGTATTACTTGCTTTACGGAAGCACACACTCTTTGTTTTACTTTAATCAAGGTTTTGTAAATCAAACGTTAAAAAATAAGCTCAAGAGAGATAGAGAGGGAATAAGAGGAATTTGTTTTGAAATGGATATAACAGACTTTATTAGCATTTAGCTCCTAGCTTAATGTATTATGTGTATAAAAATGGTTAATTTTGAAGTCATCTGGACCTATAGCTCCACATAAGATACGTGATTCTTATTTATAAGAAAGATTATACCCCATTGTTACGTGTCTTAGGCTCGTACAAAGTAATAAAGAAAAGAGTGAAGCCAACAAAGCTTTGTAAATTTTAACAGAATAATTTATTTCTCTAGAAAACAAGGTAAAAATAGGAAAAACGACTTACGGTTTGTGAATCTAATCCAAAAATTAATCCTAGAATTTAAAAATATAAGTCCTAAAACTAAAAAGTTCTAATTGAATCAAAGTTCGAATCCCGGTGAAGTTCAAAGATGGAAGGCGATTACTACTTCTATATCCTGTCCTGTGTTTTTTTATCAACAGTTCCTTGTTGAATTTTACGAATCAAGAATAATATTCCCGCTTTAGAATTCCGAATAGTTTCCAATAAATGTCTTTGTCCAAGAATTTTGATGAAGAAGAGCACTTGTATGTTTTCCATAGAAATTAATTGCTAATTCCGAAAACTAGAAAAACTTAACTCAAACTGATCACAACACAAAATACCTCTGAGCTCCGAAGGTATCAATTTACGACTGACTAAATCCACTACAAAATATCTGTTTTAACCCTCAATTTTAAATCACATGGTGGGGTCAGGTGGTCACTTATTTCGAACAACGCAGTAAAATAAAATGTCAATTAGCACGTAGGCTATTTATGGGTTCGATTGTACTGAACGAATCTTACTATAAGATTCAATAATAAAATGTTGTCTACAAAATAGAGCTAACACGCAAGCCAAGTATGACATTGATTATGACCAATGATATTCACTCTGTGTTTACCAATTTCTGCATCAAGGTCAGGAACTAGGTCAGCTAAAAATACAGTGTAGCAACACTAATGAGTTTTAAATCAGGCTAAAAAGAAAACTGAATTTTCTGGGCGAAAATGTCAATGCCAGTGAATAAAGTTATCATTACAATAACATGCAATGAAATAAAAATTAAATAAAAGAGAATTTAAAACTAACACACAAGTAATTAAGTTACATATACGTAACACCATTCCTGAAATTCTATATTACATTAATATTTATATGTAAAACAATTTTATGGACGTAAAATATAAATTGTATTCCAACTTTCTAGTTTCTCTGGGTTATTTGATACGCAGTAAACTCCAATAACACAGCTTATACTGTAAAAAGTGTCTAAAGTTGTCGACATATGTACAAATGCTGGTTCAACCGACACTTCGATTTAATACGAGTAAGAAAATATGATATTTCAAAGAATGTATTTCGTACATGGAAGAATTTGTGTCCTTCGAATACCTGACGGAGTATTTGTGTTTGTAAAGTGTATTTCGAATACCCGACCGAGTATTTCTTTTTACATTGTGTAATTCGCATACCTAACGGAGGATTTCTCTCTGCATAGTGTCCTTCGAATACCTAATGGAATATTTCTCTTTACATAGTGTTAATCGAATACCTGATGGAGAGCGGAAATACATACTTTCCAGTATCTCTAACAACATCCCACACAGGTTTAGCAACAACATCATCTTCTTGGGACATTACACATTTGAAGTTTACTGGTACAATCGTCATAAAGTGATAATCAACAATGATGTCCTTACGAAATGCACGCAGGGCTATATACATGTTCTCAGGAGACCAAACAAAATTACATTACAACATGCAAATACCAAAACTTTAGACACAATTCTTCCCGATTATCCGGTATTGCTAGAGGAGCAAACTTTTAAACATCTGAGAGCTTTACCAATTCTCATGACTCTGTTGTACTGCTGAACAATAAGTATGCAGTTTGATGTTAGAACTAAATAAGTAAAAACAAATATACGAACAGATGTGAAAGGAAAAGAAAGTGACACAACAAAGTATGGCGTTATCTCCTACAGGTCGATGATGTCTCTTTTGCTTCGTAACAACAAAGTCGCAATAATTCTCACTCGCATTAATCTGCTCTAATTTTTTGTTCAACCTCAAACAATACCCCATACATTGGACATGGGACATAGTATATAATTACTGGTCTGCATATTCTATTCAACCTTTTATTTGTTTGCTTTTCTTCTTCCTTCTCATACAAATTGATGATAAACTGTATATTTCAACTCCGAATAAAGTTTCTCAATGGCAAGATTAGGGTTGAGATAATCTAACACATTCTTTATTTTTTGAAACACAATTTATGTTTACGTATTTAGTATGTGTACGTATTTAGTTGAAAAACCTTCATGTACATTCTCACTTAGGGTTCTTTGCAGATCTTGGAAGCATGTCATTAATTATAAACTTGCGGCGTCTGAATGTTGTTCAAAACTATCCAAATAATATCTCAGCCATGTCTACGATTGGTTTGACCGAGAAGCTATGCATGCGGTGGCGCTCTACAGTTTCATATTTTGCATAGGGTTAGAATTTTAAAGGAAAAGAATTTCCCCGGGTTTCCTCACTGGTTATACTGGCTACGTAAAAAAGACCATGTATATCTTAGGTATTGTTCAAAGAACCTTTTATTCGTTTATTTTGGTGTATGATTGATGGGTGTGATATGGGTAATAGAGTATACAGCTTGGCCTTACTCCAGATGTGCACCTTTAAAAAAAACTGCTAGCTCCACTTGGCCATTTTCACTTCCTGGACTTAGAGATAAATTGTAAAAAAGAGCCGATAACTGTTTGTACAGTTTTTATATTTGGTTATTTCATTCATTACACTTTCAGAAGCTGGTATTGTCTAGCTGGTCAAATTCATTTTCCCTATTTTAATAGCTACTAAAGATAGTGTACTTTAGACTAATTAAGGCTGATTTTTTTTAGCACAAGGGAGCAGTCATTTTAGTTAGTTGTGCTTAGATCATGAACAATTTCCAGAAGTACAATATCCAAAGAAATGTCAGTCACATTACATCAAAGTAGCATAGAGGTATGTCAACATTTTCTCCACTGTGCATGTTTCAAATGAAAACAACTTCACCTTACATACGCCACTCTCTTAAAAGTACATAATAACTGATGAGCGCCCTCTGGAAAAAACCCCACAAAACTAAAATAAATCGATATATTTAGAAATGCAGAATATCTTCTTGCATGTAAGATCTGTGCAATTCAATATGATAGTGAAGCCATTGATTTTAGAAAGCGAATGAATAATCCCAAAATTACAGTCAGATATTCAGCAGAGTCCTTTGAGATGCTACCGTTTGAATTAAACCTAAGGTGTACCGAAATAGAACGTAGACGTACGGAACTAAACTAGATACTGCTATTGAAAACTCACTATGAGTTCAGCCAAAATAAAATCTAACCTTTACGTTGCAGTCTTATCGGTTTGCCATAATATTTATTCTGGTAGTTACATTTATTATTATTATTATTAGTAGTAGTAGTAGTAGTAGTAGTAGTCGTAGCAGTAGCAGTAGTAGTTCCTGTCTATTATCTCGCTACACCATTCTCTTGACATCATTCTTTCAGGACCTCCATTCATAACTCTGCTGGGATATCATTTTTATTGCAAAGTTTGCAGATGGCTTAACTTTTTCTTCACTCTGTGTTTCCGTCCTTTATCCAAAACCTGGAGTAGGTCAGCTTACTAATTCACCATGCTGTTATAGCATTTGATGTCATTTATCAACAAGACCAGGTGTGCACCGCGATACTGTTTTCAGACCAACAGAACCCAAAAAATTGGAGTGTACACAAAGCGGTGCTTACGCTGAACTATGTCTTATTCTCTGTGAACTATGTCTTATTCTCTGTGAACTATGTCTTATACTCTGTGAACTATGTCTTATACTTTGTGAACTATGTCTTATTCTCTGTGAACTATGTCTTATACTCTGTGAACTATGTTACTCTGCTCATATCAATGTCCATAAAATCACATTCAAAGGTAAACTATTAATCAGATTCAGTAGATAAAACAAATAAAGATTTATTGTATAACCTGTAAGTCATCTAATGTGGCGAGATTAGTGATTCTTGTTTTATTATTCGGTCTAATAAAAACAGCAAATTGTTATGTACATTTAATTTGTATTATTTGTAGGCTTTTCTTAATGATTATAAGTTATATCCATTTATATTTTGTACTTGATCTTGTCCAAAATCAAGTTTACTGTGTACCTAACTTGGGATATTGATTTTATAAACAACATAATACATAGCTAATATTTATCTGTGAATATATATTAAATGTAGTCATTGCGTCTCTGCATAGTGCTAACGAATGTAGATTACAATACATCATTGTCTCTCGAGTAATACCAGTAAATTTGTTGAGTCAAGTAGCATCGGAGAACTTTTGAGAGTTCTGGTGTTTTCACTGATAAAGTTGTGATCGTGTAGAATTGATTGTACCGTTTAAGAAATGCCAAATATGGACTGAGCGGCGTAACTAAAATTTCTAAATCTGGTCTAAGTAGCGGAGAGCAAAGGGCATGTTCGAGGTTGTTTTAAGTGTCTAAAAAACTATGAAGACGGCTTGAGTAGCTTGCTGCAAGGCAGTTTGGCAACAGCTTAATGATGGATTGTAACGTTAGCTGTTTGAAAGTTAAGGTGGAAGACAAGGCTAACAATAATAAGGCCTTGAATACATCATATCTGCCATAGAAAACGCTTGCATTTTTTTTCTTGATTCTTTTCTCCGCAGATGATTTATTCGCATCACGCTCTACCTTTGAAATGGATTATAATAGCCAAATAATAAAACGACTTCCAAGACAGAAGAAACTCGGTCTAAATGGTACGCGTGCCAGACTCTCCAGCAGAACGGCGCAGATTAGGTTATGAAAACAGTCGTCTTGTGTCTCAGGGAATGACACATTACTCTCATGACCTAGGTACTATATAATCTTTCATGTGATGTTAGCGAGTAGATTAATTCAATGCATCGAAAAGTGCAAACATTTTAGAACGCTGTATTACCAAACATGAAATATCATTCGGTGAAAAAAATAAAAGCTAACAGTTAACCAACTAAAATAGCAACAATCTAGTACAATAATAGAAGCATAATACTGTAAATATCTACGTGAGAGAAAACATTTTCAAGCACAATCACATGTGAAAAGTGAAACATTTAGCCAGACTATTACATGAACAGAGAATATGATCTGCCTCATTACATACAAGTCATGCATCATCCCGTATGTTGGAGAAACAAAGAAATTAAATGTTAGAATGAGCCTACATACATCAGATTGGTAAACTAAACATATGGAAACAATAACAGTGGCGGAATATTTTTATTCCCCAATCTACTCTTTCAATGATGTAATGCTGACATGAATCGCTCTTAACCCAAAATTGACCACCACAAATAGGAAATTCAAAGAATGATATTGGATTTGCCGTCTTTGAACAGTCAAACCCAGCGGGTAACATCAAGAAGAATATAAACGGACAAATTTCCATGCGTATAGAGAACAGCATATGTGGGTACTGGTCATTACACACGGCATGTTACTGGTATGATGTGAAGTATCGGATACTAAATGGCAAAGTGTTGGTAACTTCAAACGGCGTGTTGGATAGTAACTGTGAGGTATTGCTGGAACATTATGTGGTGTTGGATAGTGGATATCCTGAGATTGTATTGAATAGGTTATGTGGAGCACCTGTTACGACACACGCCATTTTGATTGTATGCTGTGGGATGTTGTAAAGGAGATGACGGTATGTTTGACACTACATAGAATTTCCCCCATAACCCTCAAGTGTCTTCCAAGTATTTATTTCCCGTTTGTGTCCAGGGTGCCTCCCACATGCAATGTTAGTTATGCATGTAAGGCCCAAGTGCCTCCCACAAGTTAATCCTTTGATGAAATGTTAATTTCCGTTAGAGGTTCACATATTGCGGTCAACCATTTCCAACAATTAAAAACTCAACTCCATATAATTGGAACTTTAGGACTTTACTGCTAAATTTCCACTGAGGTTAGAGTGTTACAAATTATTCTATGGTCGCCCATATAAATATTTATAGCTGGATACAAAGAACAATTTTCTAAACATTTAGCGATGCGTACCGCGATATACCGCAATTATAATAGGGACAAGTGGTATGTGTTATCTTACACACACACACATACACACACACACGCATATATATATATATATATATATATATATATATATATATATATATATATATATATATATATATATATATATATATATATATATATATATATATATATATATATGAATCATTTAGTTAATGACATTAATTGCATGATCCTATGTACTCTTACATTGAGTCACGTATAATGTGCACTATATCTTAGATAATTCCAAGGTCGATGTCCTGAAGAATTGGGCAAAAAACGTGGTCAAACTAGGTCATAAGTGACGTCAATGGAGGTCACGCGAGTTTCTAAGAAAGGCTCTTGACTGATTAGCCAGTTTGAATCAGCTCATTTATTGTCAATTGGAAATGCATAATGATTAATTGAAAGCTTGGTATAAACAGTCTGACACTACATATAAATATATAAATATGTTTCGATAATCTCGATATTTGCAAATCATTTAATTAAAAAAATGTGTAATAGAACAAATCGTATTTATCAAGAAAATAGTGTATTATATTTTGCCATTTATAATTATTAGTCAGCAAACGCTTTACCCAAGATATGTTTAAACATTTGATGAAATATATTAGATTTTCATGCGCAATCCACCTTCTTCTAGATTATTAATCAGTGTTGTCTTATTTTATCAGGACCGTTAGTCAACATTGTTTTCGATTCTCTTTAAAATAAACTATGGATTTGGTAACATTAGGAATAAATGTGTCAGTTTAGATAAACCCGTTGCTTTTAGAACAACACTTTTCCCGTGTTTTATTAATTTTCTTCGATTCTTTGAATTTTGTTTTCAAACTGCATATCTACAATGTCTTACAGGGGGAAATTTGAAATCCAATCAAATTCTAAATCTGAACACATCTGTGTCTGTGAATTCTTTAATGCTCCTATTTTTATATATTTTTGTTGAAATTCACCTTTAGTCCCGACATTGATGCAAATGCGTCTAATGTTTCTGCTGAGGCATACAAAGAATTATCCGATCCATCAAATAGGAACTATGTGTCATCAGCATATTGAGTCAGTTTATTTTCATATCCATTCACTACTGTGTGAATGTTCTTTATATTGACTTCGAAGTGGATATTGGCAATATCATGACATCATGTACATGTACTTATAGTGTAGATAAACAAATATGAGCATTCAGAATAATAATAATAGTAGTAGTAGTAGTAGTAGTAGTAGTAGTAATAATAATAATAATAATAATAATAATAATAATAATAATAATAATAATAAACAACCTATTCTCCAATATGTTTAAAACGAATAAATAATACACACAGCCAAGCAAATGAAACATTTTTCTCTTAGAAATTGGTTTTATACTTTATAATTATATAATTTGTTTTAGAAAGTATTTTATCTTAGTTTGCACTAAACCAATTTAAGCAAGTTCTCTTTAAATTCTGTTCTAAGTCTGACAATTATCTAAACAATTTTAAACTGAAATAACATAACTCTATTATTTTGATATTATAATCTAAAATAACATTATTCGATATTTTTAGTATTTTATTTAAAATAACATTATTCTATGCTCTGGTGTTTTAATTACAATAAATTGTTCTATAGTTTGCGTATTTTAATTTTAAAAAAAAACAATTATGTATACATTAGGGATTTTAGTTTTAAATAACATTCAATTGTTTGGGTATTTTATCTTAAATAAAATTCTATTGTTTGGGTATTTTATTTTAAATAACATTCTATTGTTTGGGTATTTTATTTTAAATAACATTCTATTGTTTGGGTATTTTATTTTAAATAATATTATTTTATAGTTTATATATTTTAATTTAAAATAACATTAACATTTATTATTTTATTTCATGGATGCAATTACAAATAAGGTTTTCTGTTCCTTGAAACTTTAATCTCAGTGACATGCGTTTTAGAGTAAAATGCAAATGCAATATATTTTTACAAAATGTGTTCTTTTCGTCGCTGTTTTCGTTTTCTCTACTAAAGAGTCATAAAGAGTCAATAATCTGATGGGAATTCATTTCTGATATTTCGGTACAGGTGACACATCAGTACATCATAGTTATCATTCGGAATACCTTTGGTTGTCATTCGGATTACATCAGATCTTTTGGAATTAATAGAACTATGTGGCAAAATAGGGATTCATGCCGTACTGTAAGTTATTCTTTTAATTCTTTCACTTTGCATTTTAGAGAAATAAATTAATATTTTAAATTTTAGAAAATTTGTTGGTTTTGCATCTTTCTTAATTAGTTAAACCCCAGAGTCGTAAAACGAGCATCGGCCTGACACATTTCTTTTAAACGCAAAATTCCGTCGATCAATTGCTGAAAAAAATATCTTGGTCCACTTTATTACAAAGTTACATCATATCATATATACTAAATTATTTGGATAATACAATTAATTATCTTACAATAAAATAAAATAAAATATATCAGCTCAAAAGAAAATCACACCCACACCCACACCCAAATTAAATGGTCAGTACTGTATAATAGATGAATTTGCTATGTGTATGTTTATTGATGTATTAGTTGTATTCTAAAACTTGAAATTGAAGTAGGATGACCACAAATGCATGATAGTCAACATCCTGTGAAAACTGGCGACATTGGAGACTTTATTGATAAAAATAGGAAGTGTTGACACAGAAGCCTACAATTTATTAGCTACACCTTTAATATAATAGTCAGGGAAATTTTGAGTGGGATGCAAGGCAAGACATTTTCAGAATGTGCTAGTAATCATAAAACGCACTCAACAAAGTATAAATTATTTATTGGACTCGGGAACTTGCAAAAACGTGTTACAGAAAACAACCGCTCTCCAGAAAATCTTACGATGATTAGAACTCTTACAAAGGAATACATGTACTTAACACATTAAGATACGTAAGTAAAAAAAAAAAATGAAATTCTTTAATCAGCAATTCTTTCCAAGAGTTATATTTGGCCCAAATATCTTTCACAGCATTCCAACTCGCCACTACGTGACAAGTGTGAAACGTGCGATTAAAGAATTATAAATATAATTATATCTGTAATATTCCAAAACAATTTGTGATAAATACAATTGTTTTGTAACCCCAAAATAATAATGTTTTACATCATTTTGTCATTAAAATTAAAACATGCTGTTAATATCATTAAATTAAATAATTAATAAGATTACTCGGCAATTTCGTACATTCCTTAGTAACGGAAACTACCGATTTATCGATACAGTAAAAAGTACCGTGTTGCGTGCCAACGAACAAATTTTCGCAATAAACCGTTAATACCGAGCACCTCTAATAACTCTGATTCTAATACAGCACAGCTCAGTCGTAATGGTAGTTTTGCATATTATACTGCTTTGAGTAATTGTAAGAAAATGTATATTTAGTGAAGAGAAATTAACCTTCTATAAGCCATCTTTTCTGCAGGAAGCGAAATCCAACTTAGTCTATATAATTCACTCCTTCTTTATACATATCAATGTTGCATTTACCTTACCTGCATAGCCGCCAGGTGCACGAAGGTGTGGGTTATGATTTAGCGTTGCCCAGTAATATTCGTCAGGGCTGTAGACTTCTTTGCACCATTCCAGAAAAGCTCTTGCTCTTTCATCATAAATAATAAACCGAACAAAGTTCCTGCTAAAGATGCCATATGCACTGCCCTTTACAATTGTTATATTGTGTGGGGGATCTGATTT
This sequence comes from Megalonaias nervosa, assembly GCA_016617855.1. Taxonomy (NCBI): domain Eukaryota; kingdom Metazoa; phylum Mollusca; class Bivalvia; order Unionida; family Unionidae; genus Megalonaias; species Megalonaias nervosa. Next base: position 20,389 of record JAECUM010006374.1, on the reverse strand, counting down.
AGGTATATCTGTCCTGTAAATAGTTGCCTTCCCACCGTCCCCTGACACGTAATTATGAATGTATTTAAATCGGTCTGGAAGCATGCGATTACCTGTAATCCCCTCGATGTCATTTCCACCGTTATATATTTGCAATATTTTCACAATTTCTTGGTTTGTTTTGATTGGATACTGTTGGCTCGGAAGGTTTATAAAATATTTCCATTTCCTAGTCTTCTGCAATAAGTCGGCCATACAATTAATATCGGCCTGTAGTCTCGAGAACCCAGCATAAACAACAGTCTCCTTTTTGGAAACCACAAAAACATTATCAAAGCATCCAGTAATGGCATTTACTGCATTGTGAACCTCCTTTGGCGAGGAAAGGTCGATGTGGATACAATAAATATTTTGAGGTCTGTAAATTGCCCTCAGGAGCCTCTCCATTTGCTCCACCTCTTGGTACATAAGAATGCTGTAGGCAATAGGAAATTGCTCTTCCTCCTCTGTCACGATGAAGTCCAGAAAGCCTCTCTCCCTTTTGTAGGCTTTACAATCGGATGTCAAATTTAAATATTCAGCATCAGGAATAGTATTTTGGGGATGTTTCGTCATCCGTATTGTGGCATTAGTAATTTCCTCTTTCTGTCCCTCTATTATACGTTTGCAATCCGCTGCTGTTACAAGTCTTCCAAGTTTCCTGGTTAGCACTTTTTCCTTGTGTGTTTCATTCGGTGTTTGGGTTCTAGTAAAAGAATGTCCGAAGGAGGCATTTCGAATGAAAGAAAATTTCTCCCAGTCACCTGAATAATGGTGGACAATCCAGACAAAGCAAGAGACACTGAACATTATCACAACTTCAGCTTTTCGTCGAACGATTTTTGGCATGACGGAAAGGATCAACTGTCAGCCTCCTGTATATAGAGAGAAACAGATAAGTAGTGAAAAGAAAAGGGGCGCAAAGGATCATTCGAATATTTAGCGTGAGCAAGCTTAAAATCTCATGAGTAAGAAATCTGAGATTGCGCAGTACTCAAATACGAGACAATGCCAGCAAGAAACACCTAAAAAGAATGACTGGAAAGAAGATAAAAGGGAAAGTTATAGGGTTTTGTTCTTCGTTTATTGCAGATACTGGTACTATTAAGCAAACAATTGCTACAATCATAGCTATGCAAATTTCAGTATCTCAGTCCTGCCATGGAAACATACCCCTGGCAGCACAAAAATTGGGTACTCGTGAAAATATATGTTGCACACGCGTATATGACAGTGATCTGAACAAACATACAAACATATCAGAGCCACTCCAAGAGATTTTGTGTCTCAAAACGTTTTCTGACGACTCTTAAACTTCTTGTTCACATGATAAAGAAACAGTTTATAATTTTGTTTTGTTTTATGAAAATACCCCATTATTTTGCTACGCTAAACCGTTTCTAATAACCCACTCCTAGATGTTTGTTGTATATGGGACAAATGAGACGCACAGGACATACCATTCACTGGTACTCTCTTCACTTTATTGTGATGAGGAACTTAGCACTCATCTATTTGTACAAACCAACTGACTATATTTATGTATATATGTGTGATGTGTGTGTGTTTCTTTTTTATATAAATGGAACTATATATACCATGGGTATCTTCACTACCCGCGGATTGTCTCTCTACTTCGCTTCACGTTAACGTAGAATCAAGACTCTAGAAGACATGATTATTCATCACATCAGCACAGTCTGTTAGAAGGATGAATGAGATAGATTCCATGTGGTGATATTCGACCCAAATGTATTCCATTATATACACGGAAAAAACTTACGGTGCTCTAATAGAAAATGAGACGAGCATGACAAATGAAGAAAGATTTATAGATCTGGGGAAATTTAGTTGATGGTGAAAAATTATTTTTTCATTTCTTACTTTTAGAACTTCACAGAAATTCCACGTTTCTGTCTCTTTTATTCAAAGACTAAGTCATTCTTAACAAGATTATTTTGTTATATATACGCTTGTTATATTATTTTCTCTATTAATAAACTTTGCTTGCATGACGGCATAATTCCCAACTTTGTTCAACATTATTTCTTAGTATGAAACAAAATTGTTTGACATGTATGCTGGAAATGGTTATTGGTTTCACTGAACGTTGCGTTATTTTCAGCTATCTACGTTAAAATAGGTCTTGCAGGTCTAAAAAAAAACATTCAAAAAAATACGTCCCGGATGAAACGTTCATTCCATGTAAACTTCAATATACTGAGCATGTCCATAGAGAAGAAGATGACAGTCGTTGATAATATAGTTGAATCAATCACTAGCGGTGCACAAATTTAACTCTCTCAGTGAGATTATTATTCGGTGCGGAGTATAAAGCAAATATATTCCCAAAACCGAATTCATTTTTACTACCATGTTAAGCAAAATAATAGAATGGCCATTTCGACAGAGAAGTTTATTTTTTGTTGTCATTCTGATTGAATGATCGTTTGTCAGTTTCCATCCAAACTCCCAAACATCAGAATTTATGGCCTAAGTGAAGTGAATCTAGTTTACAACACATTACTGGAAGCAATCGAAAGTGATAAAGCGAAATTAAAAAATTAAACAACAATACAGTAACAAAAGATCAATGTAGTAAAATATTGCATAGTAGAGAAAAGGGGATATCTTACCTGCGTTCTATACAAAATAGTAAAATTAAATGATAACTATTCCTTTTGCATCTGTGTTACAACTACTTTCGATTTTAACTCGAAAGCGAGTAGCTTTTATCCATCCTAAAGATTACTATATACAGATACGATAATCAACACAAATCAGCTAACATTAATCTTCTTAAAATTATCTTCATTAACCAGTAATATATACTTCACCACGGATTAGGATAGAATGACAGATAAATACGGATGTAAATTAAGTAGGGTAAAACGATGCCTTGCCGTTTATATACTTCATACATCTTGACGACCCTTCCATTCAAAACCTACTATGAAAGAAAAATGTTGCAAGAAAAAAAAGACAAATGAGGTCATCAAGAGAGGTACTGTGCTGTTAGGACGCGTACGTACTCCACAAAGCCACACTACTCGGCAACAATGTCTCCTTCTCTCTGTCACTTCTACTTTGTCGTTGACCACGATGCCTACCAACCCTGATTTAACACCCGTGTTTCATCATTAGATAATGTTTAAAATGGTAAACCAATTTGTAAAAGAACTACCGTTTTTGACAGCAGCGATGAAGTGTCCTACTGCTCTTAGGACTGTCGCTGCATCTCCTAAGACTAAAGTACAAGACAGAGCAGGTGCGTTGTGAAGTTTACAGGATATATCTAAACAACAAATGACACACCCTAGTTTCGTTTTATTTTTAAAAGTAATAATAACATTCTCTCTCTCTCTCTCTCTCTCTCTCTCTCTCTCTCTCCATCGTAATGATTTTGATGGAAATCCTAATTATACATGTTCCCGTTTTAAAATGGAAGAAGGATTTTTTTCTTCCACATGTAAATATAAATCTTGAATTGTGCTTGTGCATGTGGGATTTGCCCCATTTGGGCACCACCAAGTGTCATGGAAAAAATTTCGAACATTGGATATACCGTTTTAGGGGGAAGGAAAAACACAACAATACGCGTCTTTTTAATAAGGACACGAGATCCTATGGTAAACTCTCATCGTAAAGACAATACATGCGTTGAGGGTAAAAAATGTAACAGTGTTTGACCTATTTTTCTCTTCGCTGCTTTAAGAGTGCATTACAAGAAGACTTTGCTTTGGTGATGTTTTTTCCCGTCCTTAGTTTATGGAAACTTTGATATATTGTAACCTCTAGGGGTGTGCTGTACAACATGACATCTCTTAAATTTGGGATATACAACAAATGTTACGATAGAATGAAAAAAAATTGCGTATGAACATTTCTTACATAGAATGCATTGTTGTTTTTTAAACTCAGGGTAAACTTATGTGAATTTTCCTTGTTCTATAATACCGCAAAAAAATATCAGAACCAGAAATGGTGCCCTGCGTTTCCATTTGTTTCCATTCTTTCTTTCTTTCTCTGTACAATGTATATTCTCTGTCTGTTCCTATGGTGTAATTCAGACTCTTTCCGTCTCAACGACAATTCTGTTTCACAAACACACCAGCACACTCTAAGTTTCTCACAAAATGATTTCGATTAAAATCCTAATGGCATTTGCCCTCGTTTTTAAGAAAATGTGGTCAGTAGTCACAATCATTACGTGAACTGTTCCCTTTGATTAGTAATTTTTCAAAACTTACACCCTAAAATTGTCGAAAGATTTTGCCTCCATAGGTAAATTGCTGGATGATGTAAAATCTTCGGCGGCTGACTTGCGCTTGTGTATTTAATGTATCTTAACTTGATTCTATTTTTGCACTGCCATGAGTCACGGAAAAAATTTCTAAGATTCGATCTGCTGTTGTTTCAGAAAGGAAACAACCACACGGCTTTTTCGACAATGCCGCGAGTGACACTGCACTGTTTGACCCTGCCAAATGTAAACTCTCGTTCTAAAACTCAAACATGCGACAAGAAAATAATGTAACAATGATATATGTAATTTCTCTCAGTTTAGACTGTCGATTAGAACATTATCATCATCATCATCATAAATACATAATTTCTCATCATTCACCCAGTGGACGTCGAGGCAGCAACATCGGGACGCCAAGCCCACGTTCCCATATGAGGGACGAGGAAGGAGTATCATTATCACCCCGTGGTGAAACAGGGAGTGGAAAAAGCATGCAACACATCGGCCACGACTATCTGTCAAAGTAGCAGAAAAAGAAGCCAACAAGCTTTGTATATTTTAACAAAATAAGTTATCTCCCTAGAAAACAATGTAAAAATTGGAAATAGGACTTATAGTTTGTGAATATAATCCAAAATTTCATCCAAGATTGAAAAAATACAAGGCCTATCACTAAACATTTCTATCATAATCCGGGTTCGAATCTCGATGAAATTCCAATATGGATGACGTCAGATGAGACCGTTGTACTGGTGGTAACAGATCCTCGATTGAATCACAGTTTATGTTTCCGCATAACTCCAGAATAAATTTCCCCTGAATTTCTTTCTCCAAGAACTTTTATAAAAAAAAGGACACTTGTTTAGTTTTCTAAAGAATAAATTATTAAACTCCAAAAAATAGAAAAAAAACTTCAGAACAAGCCGGCATCAACAATATAAAACACCTTGTACCCTCAAGGTGTCAAGAATACGACCAAATGAAAAACTCTGAAAACGAGTATTAAAACCCAACAAAACGTCATTTCAGTTTCACGTGTTGAATCACGTGGTCTCTTAACATCGAAAAGCATAATTAAACAAAAATGCCAATTGTCACGTAGCTAGAATAGCCCTGTCTAAGAACCAAATTCTCACACTGAAAATATATAAAAAAGAAAGGCTATTTACAATCCAGTTAACACGCAGGACGAAATGACCTTGGAAATAGCCAATCGTTATCACTCGATATTTACAAAAACTGTGAGCTAAAAATAATGCTAATGTAACACCTTTTGAATTCTATACAAACAAACTTTTCTGGAAAAAAATATTGAATCCCGTGAAAATGATCATTACAATAAATGTAATGATACAAAACTAAAATAAAAAAGAATTTAAAAGCTAATACACAAGCAATTTAATTACATATACGTAACACTTCCCCCCATAAAGAACAAGAAAGATTTATATAATAAAGCTTTCTTTTAACCATATGTAAATTATACAAGAGGAAAAACAAAATTACATAAGAAAATTGTTATGAATTATATAAAGTGTACATGAAATAATATTTCTATACACGGGAAAGTGCATCTGCAATCAAATTGTCTTTTCCTTTGATGTGCCTGATGTTAAGATTATGTTCTTGCAAAAACAAACTCTACCTTAATAATCTTTGATTTTTATTTTTCATCTTGTCGATGAAAGTAAGGGGGTTGTGATCACTGAACACAACAACCGGAGAAGGAGCTGAGCTAACGTAAACTTCAAAATGCTGTAATGCCATTATTAAAGCCAAGCATTCCTACTAGATTGTTGAGTAATTTCTATGGTACTTATTTAATTTCTTAGATAAATAGCACACTGGGTGATCAACACCATTTCTATCTTCTTGAATCAACACTGCTCCAACCCCAACATCACTTGCATCCACAGATAATTTAACAGACTGATTGAAATTTGGAGCTGTGAGAACCGGCACACTTTTGAGTATGGCTTTTAATCTATCAAAAGCCTCCTGACATTTTTCAGTCCAAAGAAACTTGTTTTTCTTACTTAACAAGTCTGTCAATGGTTCAGCAATATTAGAAAAATTGGAACAAAACTTTCGATAGTATCCGGCCACACCCAAAAATCGAATCAGTTGCTTTTTACTGACAGGCACAGGAAAATCAGAGATAGTCTTGACCTTAGCATCTATAGGTTTAACTTGACCATGTCCCACAATATGTCCTAGAAAAGTTACACAAGCACGGCAAAACTCACTTTTGGATAAATTGATTCTTAAATTTGCATCGGTAAGTCTGTCAAAGAATTTCGAATCGTGGCTAGATGTTCTTTCCAGGTGTCGTTGTAGATGATGACATCATCGATGTAAGCATCACAATTATCTAGACCAGAGGTAATTATATTCATCAAACGTTGAAAAGTACTTGGAGAACCCTTCATCCCCAACGGCAGTACTTTATATTGATAGAGTCCATCTGGAGTCACAAATGCCGAAATGTTCTTTGCTCTTTCAGTAAGTGGAATTTGCCAAAATCCTTTCAGAAGGTCAAATTTGGTGGCGTACTTGGCATTTCCAATTTTATCAATACAATCATCGATTCTTGGTAATGGAAATGAATCTTTTTTTTTCACACTGTTCACCTTCCTATAATCAGTGCACATACGGAAAGTTTTATCCGGTTAAGGAACAAGTATACATGGTGAACTCCAATCACTTTGACTGGACTCTATGAAATCGTTCTCCAGCAAATACTGAATTTCCTTTTTCAAGTATTCCTGTTTGAGAGGGTTCATCCTGTATGGGTGTTGTTTCACAGGTTTTGAATCTACAATTTCAACGTCATGAAAAATTTTGTTTATCCTCGTAGGAATATCTGAAAACAAGTGCTCATATTCGAATAATAACTGTTTAAGTTCATTCCTTTCTTGTTGTTGCAAATGTAAACGTTTCTGGTCCAGATTTGTCATAATTTCTGAATTCCGAAGATTTGTTGCTCCAAGATCAACAGTGTTCAATTGAATTTCTTCACTTAAATTCTCAGTTTGTGGGACAGGTACAACTAAATTAATTGCATGATTTACTTGGCCATCTCTTTCAATGTACTAGTACTCCATTAATTCATTTAGATCAGAGTACTATTATTATAATTTAGCTCATTCATTTTCTTCTTAACTTTGTAAGGGCCGTAAAATCTAATCTGAATGAACAAGAGAGAATGAACTCCATTACAAGACTCAAATGTTCTCTCAAGCAAAGTTCTGTGAAACCATAGTATCACTTTCGACATGAATTGCTGAGTGCCAAATTCAACCATAACAAGCTGGAAAATTCCAGACATAAAATTTAACCTTTGACCAGATTCTACAGCTTTTGGAAGGCCAAATTGAGTAAAAAAACTTTATCAAAGATTTTACTATAATATTCCTCAAAGGAATTGCCTCTGGGAATCTTGTTGACGCACACATAATGGTCAACAAATATCGGTTGCCTGACTTGGTCTTAGGTAAGGGACCAACACAATCTACCATAATTCTGCTAAATGGTTCGTCAAATGCAGGAATAGGTTGCAGATGAGCCTTAGGTATCTTCTGATTGGGTTTTCCTACCATTTGACAAATATGACAAGATCTACAAAATTTACAAACATCACTTTTGAATTTTGGCCAATAAAAGTGAGTCAAGATCTTGTGATAAGTTTTATTTTTTCTTAAATGACCAGCCTGAGGAGTTTCATGGGCCAAACTAAGTATTTCCTGTCTGTAAGATTTTGGAACTACAATCTGATAGTTCCCTGACCATTCGTCATCAGCAGGTACCTCGAGAGGTCTCCATTTTCTCATAAGAATTCCATTTGTAATGAAATAACAGACAGGTACTTCAGTAGCTTCAGTTTCACTAATGGCCCTCTGAAACAAACAGGAGATCTCAGGATCTTTTTCCTGTTCGACGACAAGTGATTGTCGTTTATCACCCTGATTAGATAAAAGAGAATGAGTATTTAAAAGAGGATCACTGTGATCAATACCTTTTGACTGATCCAAATTAGAAGTGAAAGTGACCTCATCGAAGGCCTGACCAATACATGTGTCAGCTAAAGAAATATTTTCTTTATCAAAATCATTCTTAAGAGCGTTCCTTGACATAGCTCTGGTAACTGCACAAGCTGGGTATAAATCAGGGTATTCTTTTTCAATAGGATCAAATTTCTGATCCAAAGAAAGCTTGTCAGTTACAAGTGGATTAACCACAACCTTGTCTCCAGCTAGGTCATTGCTTAGCAACAAATGAATGCCCTCAACGGGTAAGGTAGGCACTATTCCGACTGTCACAGGTCCTGAAACTAAGTCTGATGACAAATTTACAGAATGGAGAGGAACATTAACAAAGCCGCACTCTACTCCCTGAATGAGAACACTCTCATTAGAACAGGACTTCTGAGAAAAAGGCAAAGTACTTGATACTCTGAGAATGACCTTGGAAATAGCCAATCGTTATCACTCGATATTTACAAAAACTGTGAGCTAAAAATAATGCTAATGTAACACCTTTTGCGTTCTATACAAACAGAATTTTCTGGAAGAAATATCGAATCCTGTGAAAATAATCATTACAATAAAATGTAATGAAACAAAAATAAAAAATAAGAATTATAAAACTAATACAGAAGCAATTTAATTACATATACGTAACAATACAAAATATATGAGTCATTTCGACTTATCTCATTGGTACAAATTATTAAATTTTGTGTACACTTTGTACACAAAATTCCAGCTTTGAATGTTATTAACAACGAAATTCTGTAACTTATTTTATTTGGTTAATTGCACAGGTGTCTTACACATTATTGGCATTAGGTCTTGTCCATTGTTACAACTGTAGTGAATTTGAAACAAATACGGACGGGCGTTTTGGGGCGTAGACGATATCCATTGCGACTGCCGAGACACTTTTCCTCCTTTTCCAAACTCGGCCTTCTGTACATGGACGGAATATGGAACGATTTCCATCCGTCCAAACACCAGGTGCCCCGATGAGACGTCATAGTCGCTGATCAATCGTGACTGATGTCTCAAACTGCTTGGTTGACACCTGGTGGCGGTGCTTCTACTGAATTCAGTCATACTTGAGTGTGTGCTGGGTCCAATCACACTCAAGGAAAGTCCCTAGCTAGTGCTGTGGCGGAGTGGCATGTGGGTTCATGGTTAAACATGCTGCATGGGCAGACTGGAGACCCATTTTATGGATGAAGAAAGATAGTCCGGTAATACCTGATGCCAACGAGTCTCCTCTTACACTGAGGAGAGTGCTGATGGGGTTAGACGTTTCGCACTTTCCCTTCAGCATTCAAGTCAATTCACTAGTTTCGGTAGGTCGTTTATGATTTAGTTGTCCCATGATCTTGCTGCAAATTTATCAGCTCTCCTTGAGATCATAAATGCCTGGGGGATGTGGCTCTTATTCCTTCCCCCAGGATAAATTTATCAGGTCGCCGTGCGATCATAAACCAGTGGTACATGCCCGTATGGGCGAACACCTTTTTAATTCAATGGTCTCTCTCTCTCTATGTCGATAGAACAAGGCGTGGTTTGGTGCTGTCAGTAGTTCTGTGGAAACATTGCTACATTGTAGCGTGTGCTGCCCAACATGTCATCTCTTAAATTTGGGATATACATCAAATGTTACTTGCAGTCAGTCGACTGTATTGTTGTCTAAATTATCTTTGTCCTATAATACCCTAAAGCATAACAGAACCAAAAAGAGTGTCTTACATTTCTGTCTTTTACCATTCTTACTGTTTTTTCACTGTCTGCACATCTCTCAAAACTCTAGTCTCCAGGCGCCCTTTCTACTGTCACCTAAGGCTGTAACATTTGTGTGTTTGTGTGTGTGTGTGTGTGTGTGTGTGTGTGTGTGTGTGTGTGTGTGTTAGCTTTCGCTTACACTTATATCGTTAGTACCAAAATTTAGCATAAACATTACATACCAAGACATAGCAAATATTGACGTAAACTGTTTAATTTCACCGTGTAGGTGTATGTCATCGTTCTACATTTTTCTGGAAGTCACTTTTGAAGCTACTAGATTGTATGCAAATTAATCTACATGAGGTACCAAACGAATTTCTTTCTTCGCTGGTCTTATTTGTTCTGCCATCCAATCAGATTTACCACCGTTGTTTTTCTCTTTCAACCACCCAGTCTTACTCTGAAGTGGATGCAAAAGGTGTTGGATATGAGACAATCATATCTTCAAGATCGCAGTAGTTAAGATAATAACGAGAAGATGTACTGATCATGATCTCAAAATCCCGACATGCATTTTACCAATCAACATGCCCAGACAGACCATGCTCTCGAGAAAAAACAAGCTCACGATATTCCACAGCAGGGTCATGGAGAGAAGACCCAACCATATCATTGTCATCAAAAGTCTCCGATATATGTTCATATTCATATGTCCAGAAACAATCAGAAACGCAATACTCTGCGAACTAACCAACCAGACGCCTCTCACCATTGAAACTGGAGTTGGGTAGGATACGCACTGAGGGAGCAAGCACACAATATCACTTGTCAGGCCTTCGAATGGAACTCTCAAGGGAAGAGGAGAGCGGGCAGACAAAAGAAGATATGATAACGCTATTGTGATAAGAAGATAAAGATTGCGTTTGCAGCTTGAATGAGGTTAAATTGACGGCGATGCTACCTGCGCACGCACCGCGTATAACCAGAAAATATTGGACTTCTATCCGTAAGTTTACTATTACTTCATCATGACCTTTGTACCCATAGGAATCCTTTACTGAGTCCGTTTGTTTTAAAAATGTTATCTCTCTACGACCATGTCTTTGATGCGGAATAGTATTTGTCTAGACTGTCATCTTATTTCTTTATGGACAACTTATTTGTTGCAAAGGACACAAGTATATTAATCAGTCATATGTGATTTGGCAAATTATTAGGCAACATGAAGAACAACATGGAGGAAGCAAATATTTTCACCTACCGTAAATAGGGTATAGGCCGATATAGCCAGTATATTAGAAAATCGATTTCAACATTAAAAGAAGGAAGTGGCCAGCCGCACCATACCAGAAGGTCAGCAACGAGAAACTATTATATTCTAGGAACAAGCGATATGCTCAACTCTAGCCTCATCACACAATAACTAAATCCAATAATTACAGAAAATAGTAAAACCCCAAATCAACAAAGTCATTGTTTTTTCCTTCCCCTAGCAATGTTTCCAAATTAGGCTATTGTTTAACAAAATTAAATTTTTGAAAGCTAGCTGCATTTTAAATACAGCTGTTTCAAGGGTTCTAAGATATTTTTGAAATAAATGAATACAAGATCCCGTTTCCTCTTCCGTTCGAAATGAAACCAAAAATGGTGGTTGCTGATTGTGTTGAGAAATTAGCCGGTGACATGTTTGGATTTTTTTTATTAAGAATCAGAAGGTTTTGAGCACTTTTAGTGAACTTACATGATCGTTTTGTGCATTCTGTGAAATATAGAACCCACTTGCATGAGAGATGTATGCGAGTAACTGAATAAAATAAGGAACAAAAATAATGGCATCATCTATGATCATTCAAGCTACAATTTTAAAATCTAATATTTTGTAAATGAAGCAAATGTTTAAATAAATATGAGAAATTTTGTACAAACATGGTTTATCTCTTTTAAAGTGAATATTTCTCTTCTGCTCAGATGACACTTGCGATAATTACGCTCTTCACAACCGTTTATATAAAGATGATATGTAAGATAAAAAGATAAGAATCATTTGTTTCGGAATGTACAGTCCATACATATAATTTAACATATACAATTTAAAGGTATTTTAAACATAAAAGATCATAGGTATCTTATGTATCTACAGATACATTTGTAACTACAGAATGTGTCTGGCATTTCTATTAATAATTCTGTGTGTGACATTTAAAGAGTAATTTGTTCCATCTATATACAATCCGAGAATTCAAAAGACTATAATAGTTCCGCAAAGATTTCAAGATACAATACTTAATATTTGGTATTCTTGTCAACATTGAAAACTAATATTTTCTAAAACTATTTCTTAAAAACTGAATACGTTATAGTCTACAAACAGGCTAGAGGCACAATTCCATCTTGGAAGGCTGAACAGCTTACGTTTTATCTCGCCTATGTATATATTAAGTACCAAAAGCGAAAGAACACCTCCCTGCCTCAAGCCATTGGTTACATGAAAGCAACTGGATACTGCACTTCCCCAAAACACATGTACAAACATCCAATTAACAATACAGGTATATGCTTGCGTTTACATACATGCATTATTTAATATATGTATTCTAAATAGTTTTAAGGTTATAACATTGTTATTCTATACTAACATTCTTTCATCTTAACAACACTAATGACGAACTGATGAGTTTTAGTGAATCGTACAGCTTATTATCACTAGTAAATATTTAATATCAGCATTACCTAAAGTTGTGTTACTTAATTTGTATGCTGTATTCTCTGCATATGTGATAAATCTTTTTATTGGAATCCTTATTTAACTAAATTGGATCCCACAACAATAACATCGTGATGAGTATATAATTTTCTATTCAATCCCAAAGAGCAAGTAAGTTAAATTAATATTCATTTTATTCATTCTCTATTTCCATTCCATTTACATGGTGGCCAGTCATTGTATCCTCTGCAGTAATTCGTAGGCATATAGATTCCATGAAAAGAAAAAGGATAACTTTAACATTTTTTCCAAAGCATGGAGACACAGAGACATTATAGAGACATAGATCTATCATACAAACATAGATCTATCTATGAGACATAAATCTATCAAATAATCAATTATACAATCGACTAAAAAAATTAGGCAAGCGAGAATAGCCCTCTTTTCTAGATATATGAGTGGCCCTGAAAAAGAGCCTTTGGGAATTTTTGTTAACACTATCCAGTTAACATAGAGTGCATCGCAAGGGTCTTCTTCTCTTCCTCAAACTCCGTCTGACATTTGGACCGTAGATTAAGACTCTCTTTAGACAGCTTTGCCTCTCCACATAGATTCTTAGTTTCCAATGGGCCGTATCGGTGATCTGGGTAATAGCCCATGATGATTTGACATACATGGGATAGTCCGGGTGGAAGAACATTGACGATATAAGTCCACATATTGTGACGAGAACAGGTGAATAGAATGAGATGAAACGTGGTTATTTATACTGGAACAGCGGATCGAAATGGATTGAGTTCTTTCACCAATCTTAACACGCGCTACAAAGTTCAGTCACAGTGCGGAGTCTGTCTTCCAATCAGAAGAGAGCTACATGTGACGTCACATTCCCTATATATGTGCGCTAGCGTCTGTACGCAGTGAATCAATGCGACAGAGTTAGAACATGACAAAAACTACGAAGACGATGAATTGGGGTGCACCGCCTGTGGAGACGAGGAGTGATGGCATAGCGGCTGCTACTAATGCAAACACAGTCCTACTTCCAGAAAAGAACGATTTTAATTGGGATTCAGTGGATTTTCTCTCTTCTTCACAAGAATTTGTTCCGGTTCGAGCACTTTCACCGCCTACTCCTTCCTTACAGTACGTCGAGGATTTTAAACAGAGGCAGAAAGAAGAATTGGAGAAATTTGTGCAACAGCAGAAAGAAGCAGAACAAGACTTTCTCATTCAACGGCAACAGCGAGAAAAAGAACAGACAAGAAGAAAGCGACAGGAAGAAGAAGAAGCAGAGAAGAAACAAGGTCTCGTAGAGAAGGAAGACGGTGAATGTCAAACAGTAACGGTACTCGTAGACATTTGGGCAGAGTTAAGGAGCCTGAAATAAATGTATCGGGCTTATTTAATACGACCCATGAGAAAAAGCCCTTCCCGGGCTAAACATTTCAACCCCGTCCAGTCGCCCACTACGCCTGAGATACCAATACTAGTGATTGCTACCAAATCATCGACCGTAGCAGGTTAGGAAGTAGGCCTTGGCCTCAGCAAAGGGATAAAGCAATTAAAGCGCATTAACTCCCATTCCTGAGTTTGTTAAATAAACAAACACCCAACGGTCCTTTCCAGGGCCACCCACCTCTCTCGAAAAGAGACTACTCAACGTATACCACAAACAATTCAACATCAATGTAGCAAACAATCGCCTTCTTCGTTTTTCTCTGTGTGGTCTAAAGTGATGCCTTCCTGCTTAAAGTATTTCTATTTGAATTTATTTTGGTCTTCGGGGGTTTGGCATCAGGAAGGATAGCCGCTGGCTTCTTGTTTCAGTTTCAAAAAGGCATCCACATAAATGCCTTTTTGAGACTCGTCACCCTTGTGGTACTGTTCTGTCTTGGAAAGTGATAAATTTCGTACACGTCTAAGAATTGGTATCCCAGGTACAGAGGTTTGATTAATTCCACGCTGACTCACGTTCCTGTCAATGCCCGTTCTTCCTGAGTGTGATGACAAGATTAGTCTTGGTTGCACGTATCGGCACAAGTACGACACAATAGAAACATCAGTTTTCCTTGGCAATGGTACGGTAAAACGGGATGGTACAAGTCCGTGAGAGGCAAGACTTTGCACTTGATTAATCCATCGTATTGTGGAATGTTGTCCACGTCAATGTCTTCAATTGTGGGTGCTCTGCGGGAAAGTGACAATATTTGCACACGTAAGGATACAACGAACACACGTCTGGAAATTGTGTGCCTCTAAACAACAGTTTTCCACGCACTTCCTGAGGTTACACTTTCAATGTGTAGCGTGGAGCTAAGACGTCTAGCAGTTGTTGCATTGCAGGAATACCGCAGGGTGTGTCTTTAGATAGGCCAGCTTATTGTAACAGGAGTTATGCTTCTCTTCGTTGTTTCGCTTGGTTGAATTTTCGAATGTTTTCCCAGGCTCTTTTCCATTCTGCCGTGTCTTTCTTATCGGCATTTGTTCGTTCGTCCCACAACGATGGTGCGGGCTAAACACATCATGTCTTGAGAGTTGTTAATTTGAACGAGATTCTGTGTGGTTCTGCGAAGGTCGTTCACCCATGACACTTTTCTGGGTAGTCCGGTTCCTGTGGAGAGGGAAACGTGGGCCATGTACAGTGTCGCTTTTCCATCTGTGATGTGAAACTTGTCATTGGACTGCTGAATCGTGTTGAATCTTGTCGATGACTTTAGAAGGTGTCAATTCTACTGGTCTGCTAAACTCGATCCAAACGGGTGACTTGAAACTGTAGTGATAAATGGAAAGTGTCAAGCGATCGTCCTCGTTGGCTCGACATTGCCGTACAAAGAATCCCACAAATCAGTGATGAATCCCTCTGTGTTCTACAGCGGTACGTCTGACTTGAAATCTTTAAATTTCACAGTGTCCGTGTAGGTCGTGCTTCTACATTTTCTGGATGAACGTTTATCCGTCTCTCGAATATGGTAGTAGTGATATTGGTGGTGGTGGACATTGGTCAGGCGTAGGCTCTGTCGGTCTGGATGCAGACGTGTCAGGTGTGGATTGTGACTCACTCATGTCATCTTCAAAATCGCTGGCATTGATTTGCGACAAGACTTCAGCTACTGTGCGAGGCGATAGGTAACCTTTCTGCCTCTGATTTCTTCTCCTTTCTCCACGAAATGGAGCATCCTTTCATCTTGACTGCAAAATGTCAAATGACTAAATTTTAAACGCCATGGTCCCCTATATTAAGTGTAAGGTCATTGTCTTCCCTGTATAAAGGGTCAGTGTCTTCCCTCAAAGTATTCATTTAACTCTCAATCCAACAAGAAGATGGAAGAGCCAACACAGATCGAACTTCTGATCAATGCTTTGCTAAGTGTCATACTAAGGTTTTCTTCAGAGAAGCCGACGGATTACTCCCCCTCCTTTCGAGATAAAAGTCAAGATACTTGATATATCGGTCAGAAGAAGTACATTGGCCTTCAGAATATCCAAAACTTCAAAGCAAGACAGGCGGTAAGAGAGACGAAGGTCAAGATACCTGTTGCCATTGTTAAAAGAAAGGACTTTGGTCTTCATAAAGGTGAAAAAAAAACAACAAAAAAAACCCCAAAAAACAACAGGAGCAGGAGGAGAGGGCTTCCAAACAGGAAGAAAAAACCTGCGATAAGGAGGAAGAAACCATACCCACCCAGAAAGGGAAGAAAAGAAGACGAGAAGAAAGTGAGGAAGAAGAAGAAGAAGGAGAATAGGAAAAACATGTAACAGTGAAAGAAAAGAAATTCAAAAATTGAGAAAGTGAAATGAAAAGAAGAAGCTAATGAACTTTTTAAAGTGATGTGCTGTGAAATTTGATTGTAATTTGTATCAGAGAATATACCAGAAAGAAAACCGTGTCTTTTGGTTTTAATTTTTATAATAATAAGGACCGACACTCACGCACTCACAAAAGTACATCATGGGAGAAAAGAGATTTGAGTTTTATTTGATTTTGGTATACGTTGAGTAGTCTCTTTTCGAGAGAGGTGGGTGGCCCTGGAAAGGATCGTTGGGTGTTTGTTTATTTAACAAACTCAGGAATGGGAGTTAATGCGCTTTAATTGCTTTATCCCTTTGCTGAGGCCAAGGCCTACTTCCTAACCTGCTACGGTCGATGATTTGGTAGCAATCACTAGTATTGGTCTCTCAGGCGTAGTGGGCGACTGGACGGGGTTGAAATGTTTAGCCCGGGAAGGGCTTTTTCTCATGGGTCGTATTAAATAAGCCCGATACATTTATTTCAGGCTCCTTAACTCTGCCCAAATGTCTACGAGTACCGTTACTGTTTGACATTCACCGTCTTCCTTCTCTACGAGACCTTGTTTCTTCTCTGCTTCTTCTTCTTCCTGTCGCTTTCTTCTTGTCTGTTCTTTTTCTCGCTGTTGCCGTTGAATGAGAAAGTCTTGTTCTGCTTCTTTCTGCTGTTGCACAAATTTCTCCAATTCTTCTTTCTGCCTCTGTTTAAAATCCTCGACGTACTGTAAGGAAGGAGTAGGCGGCGAAAGTGCTCGAACCGGAACAAATTCTTGTGAAGAAGAGAGAAAATCCACTGAATCCCAATTAAAATCGTTCTTTTCTGGAAGTAGGACTGTGTTTGCATTAGTAGCAGCCGCTATGCCATCACTCCTCGTCTCCACAGGCGGTGCACCCCAATTCATCGTCTTCGTAGTTTTTGTCATGTTCTAACTCTGTCGCATTGATTCACTGCGTACAGACGCTAGCGCACATATATAGGGAATGTGACGTCACATGTAGCTCTCTTCTGATTGGAAGACAGACTCCGCACTGTGACTGAACTTTGTAGCGCGTGTTAAGATTGGTGAAAGAACTCAATCCATTTCGATCCGCTGTTCCAGTATAAATAACCACGTTTCATCTCATTCTATTCACCTGTTCTCGTCACAATATGTGGACTTATATCGTCAATGTTCTTCCACCCGGACTATCCCATGTATGTCAAATCATCATGGGCTATTACCCAGATCACCGATACGGCCCATTGGAAACTAAGAATCTATGTGGAGAGGCAAAGCTGTCTAAAGAGAGTCTTAATCTACGGTCCAAATGTCAGACGGAGTTTGAGGAAGAGAAGAAGACCCTTGCGATGCACTCTATGTTAACTGGATAGTGTTAACAAAAATTCCCAAAGGCTCTTTTTCAGGGCCACTCATATATCTAGAAAAGAGGGCTATTCTCGCTTGCCTAATTTTTTTAGTCGATTGTATAATTGATTATTTGATAGATTTATGTCTCATAGATAGATCTATGTTTGTATAATAGATCTATGTCTCTATAATGTCTCTGTGTCTCCATGCTTTGGAAAAAATGTTAAAGTTATCCTTTTTCTTTTCATGGAATCTATATGCCTACGAATTACTGCAGAGGATACAATGACTGGCCACCATGTAAATGGAATGGAAATAGAGAATGAATAAAATGAATATTAATTTAACTTACTTGCTCTTTGGGATTGAATAGAAAATTATATACTCATCACGATGTTATTGTTGTGGGATCCAATTTAGTTAAATAAGGATTCCAATAAAAAGATTTATCACATATGCAGAGAATACAGCATACAAATTAAGTAACACAACTTTAGGTAATGCTGATATTAAATATTTACTAGTGATAATAAGCTGTACGATTCACTAAAACTCATCAGTTCGTCATTAGTGTTGTTAAGATGAAAGAATGTTAGTATAGAA
This sequence comes from Megalonaias nervosa, assembly GCA_016617855.1. NCBI lineage: Eukaryota > Metazoa > Mollusca > Bivalvia > Unionida > Unionidae > Megalonaias > Megalonaias nervosa. The sequence goes on along the minus strand of JAECUM010006374.1, from coordinate 1,939 downwards.
TAACAATGTTATAACCTTAAAACTATTTAGAATACATATATTAAATAATGCATGTATGTAAACGCAAGCATATACCTGTATTGTTAATTGGATGTTTGTACATGTGTTTTGGGGAAGTGCAGTATCCAGTTGCTTTCATGTAACCAATGGCTTGAGGCAGGGAGGTGTTCTTTCGCTTTTGGTACTTAATATATACATAGGCGAGATAAAACGTAAGCTGTTCAGCCTTCCAAGATGGAATTGTGCCTCTAGCCTGTTTGTAGACTATAACGTATTCAGTTTTTAAGAAATAGTTTTAGAAAATATTAGTTTTCAATGTTGACAAGAATACCAAATATTAAGTATTGTATCTTGAAATCTTTGCGGAACTATTATATTCTTTTGAATTCTCGGATTGTATATAGATGGAACAAATTACTCTTTAAATGTCACACACAGAATTATTAATAGAAATGCCAGACACATTCTGTAGTTACAAATGTATCTGTAGATACATAAGATACCTATGATCTTTTATGTTTAAAATACCTTTAAATTGTATATGTTAAATTATATGTATGGACTGTGCATTCCGAAACAAATGATTCTTATCTTTTTATCTTACATATCATCTTTATATAAACGGTTGTGAAGAGCGTAATTATCGCAAGTGTCATCTGAGCAGAAGAGAAATATTCACTTTAAAAGAGATAAACCATGTTTGTACAAAATTTCTCATATTTATTTAAACATTTGCTTCATTTACAAAATATTAGATTTTAAAATTGTAGCTTGAATGATCATAGATGATGCCATTATTTTTGTTCCTTATTTTATTCAGTTACTCGCATACATCTCTCATGCAAGTGGGTTCTATATTTCACAGAATGCACAAAACGATCATGTAAGTTCACTAAAAGTGCTCAAAACCTTCTGATTCTTAATAAAAAAAATCCAAACATGTCACCGGCTAATTTCTCAACACAATCAGCAACCACCATTTTTGGTTTCATTTCGAACGGAACGGGATCTTGTATTCATTTATTTCAAAAATATCTTAGAATCCTTGAAACAGCGGTATTTAAAATGCAGCTAGCTTTCAAAAATTTAATTTTGTTAAACAATAGCCTAATTTGGAAACATTGCTAGGGGAAGGAAAAAACAATGACTTTGTTGATTTGGGGTTTTACTATTTTCTGTAATTATTGGATTTAGTTATTGTGTGATGAGGCTAGAGTTGAGCATATCGCTTGTTCCTAGAATATAATAGTTTCTCGTTGCTGACCTTCTGGTATGGTGCGGCTGGCCACTTCCTTCTTTTAATGTTGAAATCGATTTTCTAATATACTGGCTATATCGGCCTATACCCTATTTACGGTAGGTGAAAATATTTGCTTCCTCCATGTTGTTCTTCATGTTGCCTAATAATTTGCCAAATCACATATGACTGATTAATATACTTGTGTCCTTTGCAACAAATAAGTTGTCCATAAAGAAATAAGATGACAGTCTAGACAAATACTATTCCGCATCAAAGACATGGTCGTAGAGAGATAACATTTTTAAAACAAACGGACTCAGTAAAGGATTCCTATGGGTACAAAGGTCATGATGAAGTAATAGTAAACTTACGGATAGAAGTCCAATATTTTCTGGTTATACGCGGTGCGTGCGCAGGTAGCATCGCCGTCAATTTAACCTCATTCAAGCTGCAAACGCAATCTTTATCTTCTTATCACAATAGCGTTATCATATCTTCTTTTGTCTGCCCGCTCTCCTCTTCCCTTGAGAGTTCCATTCGAAGGCCTGACAAGTGATATTGTGTGCTTGCTCCCTCAGTGCGTATCCTACCCAACTCCAGTTTCAATGGTGAGAGGCGTCTGGTTGGTTAGTTCGCAGAGTATTGCGTTTCTGATTGTTTCTGGACATATGAATATGAACATATATCGGAGACTTTTGA
>JAECUM010006373.1:0-122589 GCA_016617855.1 Megalonaias nervosa | reverse complement strand
TATCCACAGTTGAGAAAGTGATTAGAGGCGCTATTAGGACCACTGTAGTTAAAAATTGTTAAAGTCTTCAATACAACTAAAGGAAACAAAGACTACAGGCAATCCGTATGTAGTGTATGTAGTAGTAAGGGAAAACAAGGATTCTGGCTCAAGACCCTTATCCCAGGTCCCACCCACCTTCAAACAAATACAATTTCCCGCCCCAGGGACCCACCCAACCCGGCCAACATTTTTTTTTCTTCTCAAAGTGATGATAAGGTTTCTGGCTCAAGTTTATTTCATTGATTATTGTATTATTTTTTTCCTAAAATTGACTTCTATCATTGATTAGGGAGGATTAAAGGCATTGTTTGAGATTATTTTATTTCTAAAGTTTAGACAAAATTTCATACCCTATCATCACCATACTTTTTTTGATAATTTTTTTCATACTTGCTTACTCTCATTGGTAGAATGTCTGTTAACATACTGTCAACCATACGAACCTCGCGTATTAAATCGTCCATATCATATTTTACGACTCGCAAATAAGATCGTATTTGATCAAACAATTTTTGTATAAGCGATTCTCGCTGTTTAACAAACATTTTTTTTAGTCTCAATTCGAGGCTCAATTTTTTTTTACACGCTGTTGCGAGAGATACGCCAACACCTGATATTATTAACAAAAACGGATTTAATGATGCGCCATTTGAGATTATACCAGAGCCAGTCATTAGCAGTGGTAAATATGATATTACTCGAAGTATTATATAATACTTGTAACATTGTTTTACGCACCAAAGGTTTTTATGATAAAATTTGTCATATTGCATTAGTGCGTCCACATACTGTTTGGGAATTTCCTTTGAAATATGATTGAAATCGATGATCTGTTTTTTCGTTATGCAATATTTGTCTACAATTTTTATACAATATAAAAAGTTCTAGCACCAACAATCGAATCAAGAAACTCACGAAACTTGTTATTGTTAGGGACACCTATAAAATCTCTGTACTTGTCATAAACATTTGACGAAGTATGATTATATAGTTCATCTGTTAATACCTCATTTATTTTAACCAACTATAAGAATCAAATATGTCTTTCACCGTTCGTTCATATAAATCTATTTTATTTACCAAATTACCGTATTCTCTTTCTGTTTCATCAATAAACCCTAATACCAAGTTTATTTGATCCAACGTAAAATTTTTGATTACAAGATGTTGTCTGATAATTGCGTATACGACTATGAAATTTGTTATCATTACTCTTCGAAGTATGTCTCTGTCAATTCTGAGAAAACCAATAACAGAAGCTACTTTTAACATTAAATTTTCATATAGTTTCGTGAGTATTTTCTCAACCTCATTGTAATAATTTCGTAATGACAATTGTCTAGAGCGTTGGAGCAATCAAAATGGAAACTCATCTTCATCACTGATATCGTAGTAAGAATCAATCTTTGTTTCCAACCTTGCTGATTTGACTTCTTTAAAAAACTTTTCTCGCTCAACATGACTGAAATTATTGATTTCCTTGTTTAGATTTTTGATTATCTCTAGAGAGTTATTAGCAATAATTGGATCAAATTGAAATCCTCTACGTACCATTGGTAGAATTGCGTTCGAGTACACTTTAATAATTGACGTTGTATCCGCTGTACTAGTAATTTTAACTAGGGTTTCCATGTCATGGTAGTACATACCAAGATGCTTAAATATTTCTCGTTTTGAAAAACTCGCGTAACTTTTTGTTTCTTTTTAATTTTAAGATTTTATATTCGGCTAGTTTGTTGAGACGATCATGATTATCGTTTATTCGTTTTTCTTCCTGCGCTCTTCCACTATAAGCTCATGCTTTTATTAGATCTGATTGTATCATTGTATCAATATTTTCTTTGCTGAGCTCGAGCAATATTTTTTTAGAAGAGTTTCAGTTTGCTTTTGTTCTTCTAGACAATCATCAGGATGACAGTATTTGTTTATTATTTCAAAGTTTTCTATTGCTTCTATTAGTTGTGGTCCTCGCATATGCATAACGCGACCAAAATTATTTTCACTTTCTGATAATTGACTTTCTGGATTGTTCATCCAATTAAGTCCAATATTTTTCATATTATTGATTTTATCAATAGCTTGTGACTTAATGCCAATGTCTGATGGAACAAGATATATGATGGGTTTAAAAATTTTATCGTAAAATTCTCTTACAACGGTTATGATTGCTGGTTCAGACATTTATTTTACAATGTTAGATTAACTTTGATCATCGAGTGTATATATATTTGAAATGCTGTCAGTCCTGGAAACGGATTTTCAGCTTCGACAACATAAATTCGAAAATAGAAGTACTTGTTAACGGTGTTTTCAGTTGGAATTGTAAAGTATTGTGTTGTTGAAATATACGTGTTTTCTGTATTGTACAATATTACCCAGTTGATATCGTTTGATCCTTCCAATCGCCAATTATAAATTCTCCCAACACTAGAGTTTAATCGACCGCGTAAATGAAATTGCCAAATAGCGACTGCAACAGGACATTTGATTTTGATCCAAAAATCTCTATTTTCTCCGTTAGTCTTCCATTCTTGTCTCTCAGAGAAAGCGTAGTGAGGGTTATTTTCAGGATAGTATGATGATACGCTTATCTCAAACCCAACTCAGTTATCAGTTGCCTTAAAAAGTGTTGGAATATATCTGACATTGATTTTAGTTCGTTTTATACCACCACCAGATATACTATCAACGTACGCCTTACTTGTTAGATCATTAGGGTTAACTGGAACATGTGTCGTTGTTGTTTTGTTATTTCTCATATTTATGTTACCTGACATTGGTTCACCAGATTGTCTTATATACGAGGCGAGTGCTCCTCTTCACTTAACGTAACTAATAACATCGGTATCATCGGCTGGTGGTAAATTTATCGGTAATCCAGTTATTTTTGAGTTATTGCTCATTACAAGGTTATCTGTCATTATCGCAAGTCTTATTAAGCTTGTTATCGTCAACGGATTTTAGTTGCGCATAGCTCACCGCTTGTGTACTATGACATATTAATATTGCCTGTAACCATTCCACCGGTTTTATCAAGCTTGTTATTATCCACATTCTTCAACTGTAAATAACTTACCGTTTGGGTTTGATTTAAGTTTGCCGGTGGATATGCGGTTTCTAAATTTATGATTTTTTTTCCCTGACATTTCCAAGTTACCGCTTAAAGTTCCTCCTGTCAGTGATAGTTTGTTATTGTCGATCGTTTTTGGTTGTGAGCAACTTACCGCTGAGTAAGATCGACCTTTGGTGGCGGATGATCTATTCTAAACCAAGTACTCGCTGATTTGACATTAATAAAATACCTGTCATTATGTCGCCGGTTTGTTTTTACTAATGGTGACGTATCAGTTATTATTGGTTCGTCAGCGGAAACAGATCCTGTAAGTGCTGTTCCAAACTTTGTGTAATGACTCATATTATATAAATTATATAACATAAAATTATATAACAACAATGGCGAAGTCATCTATATTAAATTTTGATACCGAACGATTAATCAAGCATAAGCATAATAACGAAATTCCAGATTGTCATTATCTTATTGTTGGTCGTACAGGGTCTGGTAAAACAAATCTATTATTAAATCTCTTACTCAACGATAACTTTAACTATGACAGGGTATATATTTACACAATTAATAGACAACAGGATAAATACGAATTATTGATCGAGTACAATGATAAACTTCCTGATGAGCGTGGCGCTGGCGAAGACGTATTTATGATCAAACAACCAGGGGAATTAATTCCAGTTGATGAACTTGATTCGTCTGAGCATAAACTAATTGTATTTGACGATATTCCTCTAAACAACGAGGAGATGAATAAGATTAAGTGGCATTATTCATTATCGCGTAACAAAAAAATGTAATTCGATTTATCTAGCGCAAGGCTTTTATAACGTTGACAGATTTATTAGGCGAAATACGGGATGTTTTATACTGTTTCCAGGGCTAGATAATGTTGATGTTAGAAATATTGCAAATAAGCAATGTGAGATGTAACAAAAGATACATTTATTGAACTATATCATCAAACAACCAAAGACAGATAGAATTTCTTTTTATTTTATAAATTAGCGCGTAATCCAGCTAAGATGTTTCGTTTTTGTATCGATACATTTCTATAGGCGAATTTTGTAGTGCGCATAAAAAATAAACAATGGACAAACATCAACAAAAAATTGAATTGCTAAAAAAATTTATTACAACTAGCTGCTTTTAAGAAAAAAGTGGAAGAAGCTCATCGAGGACAAGTTCAAACAGAAGATACAGCAGCAAGTTTCCTTAAACCTGTTACTGAAGCAGTACTTGGCAAACAACCAGAAATATCTGCGTTATCTCCAGAAGAACTAGAAAAAATTAAAGAAAAAGGTTTGTTAGGTTTACTCAGAGAAAGATCAAAAGAGGAAACTAAAAAACTTGTAGAAGGACTTGTGAAAAACATTGCTGATCCTGATGCACGATAGGATGAATTTGACAGATTAATGAACAATCCTCTTGCACTTCAGCGTGCGATAATAACAACATCGGTTAATCCAGAAGAGTTAAAAATGTTAATACAAAATTTTTCAAGACCAAGTGAAAAATTATCTGAGCAACAAAGAAGAATTGCTGATACTATCTTGGCAAAAAATACCTATTGAAAAACATATAAACTTTTACAGAAGACAAGCTAGGGTGAAAATAGAATATTCCGAACTTACCGAATTTATTCTAAAATATTTGGCAGAAGACAAACTTACCGATCTTAATAACATTCGAAAATGGAGTGCTGATGATTACAATAAACTATAAAGAATTTTAAACGATAAAAATTAATGACTCTTTTATCAGCTGAAGACACGCTTAAAGAAGTTAAAATAGAGGAAGAAATACTGCCCAAGTTAGACAACAGCAAAGAAATACATAACTAGAAAAGAAGAATATAGGAAAGGTTGGACATTTAAAAGATTATTTGATAGGTACGAAAACGAACGACCTAAAAATATTACAAGAGGAAACCAGGCGTTCGAGCTTTTGAATCAAACGCCGGACTGGTTGACAGACTTATATTATTAATAACATTAAAAGAGGCTGGTAATGAATGTACGGAAATAGATAACGAAATTATTGATATATTGGATCATCTTAGATCGAGCAGATTACTAACATCAGACGAATACGAAATTTTACATAGCGATCTTATCTAACAAAATAAATATAATGTCAAGAACATTATTGCTCGATTCGTCACAAACAACGAGTGACAGCGCAAACTTTTCTGTCTACTATAATCCATCAATAATACTAGATCCTGTTAAACAGTACGAAATCGGATTGATTTCTGCTACAGTATGGCATTCTATGGCAAATATAAAATCAAATGTCAACGACGACTTTACATTTAATTATGGTGCTTGGGTACCAGTTAAAATACCACAAGGAGCGTATAATATAACTGATCTCAACAAAACGATAAGAGAGCTGATAACAAAATACACTGCCGCAGACAATTTTGAACTGAATCCAAACTATAATACGCTACGAGCCAGAATCACATTAAAAAATAATTTGATAATCGATTTTTCACCAGCGACTAGTATCGCATCATTATTAGGTTTTAAAAACCAACAATGCGGTAGTGTGGCAGAACAAAGTGTATCATATGACCGAGATCTGCCAGTTAACATAACACAAGTAAACACAATATTGATCACTTGCTCTATCGCATTAAGGTCTTACTCAGCCAAGGGTAGTAAAGGTTAAACAAGCTATAGTTTTTCACCAGATGTCACGCCTGGGTCATTGATGCAAATTACTCCTCGACAAATAACATACTGTCCGATTACTCCTGAAAATCAAGTAACTAGTATAACAATGCAACTAACAGATCAGTCAGGACGACAAATAGATCTTAACAATGAATTTGTCACGTATTACTTACACTTACGCGTAACAACGTAGTTGTCGAACGTAGCTATCGCGCATAAATTTTGTAAACCTAATTTAATAACAAAGTTGAGACCAAAAAAAGTTTATAAAAGAAGAATTGTGGGTGGATTCTTTGGAAATATATATACAAAAATAGCTGCAAATATCCCAGGAATTGCTCGTAAAGTAGCACCAACTGCACTTGACGCAGGTAGAGCTATTGCTAGCACTGCTGGCACTGCAGTAGGACAAAAGATCACTGATAAAATTAAAGGCAGCCCACGTTCAGCATTGGAAATAAAACGAGCAATATCAGATATTGTACCAACAAAAGAAACAGAACGTGCTATGATAGCTACAACAACAAAATTACTGTCACCACGTGGTGAAGAGGTAATACGCAAACTTGTAAAGAATACAAGACAAATAATAACACCTACTGCTTTTTAGTTGCTGTAATTTTGTGTGCCACACAATTTTGTGTGGATTATAAAATAAATAATGTCAGTTAAAAATTATCCCGATCTTGCTGAAGAACTTGATACCTACGACACAGTGACAGAATTTGAGTACGTTGAGTATCTAGACGAAAACTCAAACGAACCAAATAAAGCTGGCGTCAGAACTTTTAACACAAGAGATGAGAACGTGTTTCTGTTGCCGCACAAAGCGGTGTTAGAAGTGCGTGGTCAATTACTAACTGTGATAGGCGGTGATATTGCAGCTGGTGCAGAAATTGCACTTGTCAATAACGGTTGGAGCTTGTTTAAAAGTGCACGGTACCAACTGGCCAATCAAACTGTGGAAGATATTTCAATGCACTTGCTTATAGCGATTACAATACTTAACATCGTCTCGTTCAGCGATGATTAATCGAAATCAGTGGCCACAAATATAATGTGGTTTAAAGATATTGGACTTGGGACAGCTGTTTCAAGCGAGTTTCGCACTGGTGCTGGCTCTCCTGCACCAGATGATAATAATCTAATCGCCAATCCAGTTGGTGATATTGGAGACGCAATAAGATTAGCTGCCACAAGATTACGACGACAGCAATATAACGAGGGATTTGCCAGACGAAAAACATTTGCCGAAGAATCTCGCCAAATGTCAATGATGCTTCCGTGAAGTACAATATTTGGATTCTGCCGCGAATCTAACAAAGTTTTGCGCGGAATAAAACATACACTTATTTTAGATCGAGTTGATGAAAACGATTGTATAATGCACGCTGATGAAGTAGCTGAAGGACAGTTTGCTATTACAAGATTAGCACTGTGGATGCCACGAGTTATTCCGTCTGTAGCTAAAACGATGGAACTCGAATCATTATTGACGGCGTACACGAAAAAAAATACATTTTCAGCAAAACAGAATTTACCAAACAGCAATTCTTAACTCAATTGATTACACCTGGCGTGTTACAACTACGTCAAGCGAACAATTACCTCGACATTTGTTCGTTGTATTTCAATGACAGGCACGTCGTAATGATCAAGAAATGAACAACTCCGTATCTGATAACCCTAATGTCAGACGAATCTTTGTTAGAGCAAATTCTAGACAATATCCCGAACGTGCAATCGAATGCAATTTTGCCGTGGACGCCACCAGAAACATCTCTCGGCCGTACATGTACCTTATGGAGGCTATGCAAAAATATCAGCACGCGGACAGTGGGTCTTAGATATCAGTAGAGGAATTTCGATCACTGTATCCTATCTTTTATTTTGACATATCAAAGCATTCTGAACGAGTTATTGGATCGACTGTTGATATTGTGGTCACTTGGATACTTGGTGTACTGCCAGCCGAACAGTATAACTTATATGCGCTAGTTGTCAGTGATAGAATTTTGGCAATTGGTGCAACCAAGAGAAGAATGACTGTACAAGAGTGATTCGTCTACAAGTATTGTGTGACAAACAAGTATAAATGAAAACGGAATACACAACCAGAGAAATATACCTAACACCAGGCCAAATTGAAAAATTATCAGCAGCGGTTGCCAAACGTAATTCTGTTTCTCTAATGATGTCCTCCGAGACTGATGAAGTCGCCGCAGTTAAAGTAATGTTGACGCAACAGCAAACAATAAACTTGATCGGGGAAAACCGTTTGTTCTCAAACTGTCTGTTGCACAAATAACAGCGTTGTCAAAACACGGTGGTTTTCTTGGACCAGCATTTTCTGTAATAGCTAGCGCAATACCAAAAATTTTACCTGTACCTAGGAACAGTTTGGACTTGCGGCAGCGTCAGGGGCAGTATCTGGAGCAACTAAAAAAGCGGTATCTGGAGATGGAATCAAACAAATCTATCGTCAGTGAGTTTGTTTGAAGTAACAATAAATAATATAATGCCAGCTAAAAAAAATGCACAAGCGACAAAATTTAAAAAAAAGAAAACAACAACAAAACGTCAGCGAGCGCGAAGAAAAACAAAACGAGGAGGAATTATTCCTTTCGCTCCACTTTTGGCGGGGTTAGCAGGAATTTTAATACCAAATCTGGTAGGGATAGGACGTAGAATGACTCTACCAGGCAGCAGACGCCGTTAAGTAATTTTGATATAATTGAAAAATTGAATGACATTGTCGGATTTCGGGGAGTGTATTCTAAGGACGAATTAGATAATGTACCAGCAGGCGGTTCGTGTATCATAAACATACAAAACTTTGATGATGGATCCGGCATTCACTGGGTTGCTCTTTACAATAATAATTATTTTGATTCGTTCGGACTTCCTCCGAGGAATCTTATAAAAAAATATATTTTTAAAAAATTTAAAAAATAAATTACTCGTCTGATCAACTACAGCCGGTTGGAACATCCGCCTGTGTTATTATTGCATTACATTTATCCCACAGATGTCCTGGAGTGAAAACTCCGAAGATCCTAATTTTTTAAAGTTTATTTTGCAATTTGACAAGCAACCTTCTCACGCAAACGATGAGATTGCAGTTAATTTTATCTAAACTTATAAATATAAAAATGTCAACATACTGTCTCAAATGTAAAACTACAACAGAGAATAAGGATGAGACAATGGAAAAAACAAAAAATAACAGAATAATGCTAAAAAGTATTTGTGCTGTTTGTGGTAGAATAAAAAGTATGTTTCTTAAATCAGCAACTGGAGCTGAAGTTATTTTAGTAGATGATTACTTGACGAAGTAAATACCGACTGGGTTTTTTTTTTTGGTCCGATTTCTTATTTTTTGAGGGTCAAACCGCGAGCGATTTTATACTTGATCTTTTGGATTTTTTTTGATAAAAACGAAAAACTTTGGTCTAAATTTCTTACTTTTAGCTGATTTTTTGTCTGTTTTTCGTCGATTTTGATGACTTTTTAAGCAAGAGATTGTGAAATTTATCGTGTGATTTGTGATGTGATTTAGATTTTTAACATAGCTTTAACAATTTTTCAGTGATATAGCTACGATGTCTGCAGTGTGACAGTTTATAGTGATATCTAGCACTGGGGCATCATGCCGCAGACGCGTAGCATGATGTCCCACCCAGCCACATTATCCTGACACAAGGCCGATCAGTCCTAACACTAACCTCTTAATGCTGAACGTCAAGCGAGGCAGCTGTTAGTACCATTTTTTTTAAAGTCTTTGGTATGACTCGGCCGAAGACTTTTAAAAAAGAATGGTACTAAATTTATGAAAAAATCGAAAAAAAATCAAGTATAAATCCCTCGAGGTTAGACCATCAAAAAATAAGAAATCGGACTGATTTTCTTTGATTTTTTTAAACGTCTTCCCTTTAAAAAAACAGTTAAAATTGGTCAGAAAACACAAAAAATTGAACAAAACCTACCAAAAAAAAAAAAAATTTTTTTGTCGACGATTAAAAAATAAAATAAAATTAAATGTAATTGTGATTGTGATAAAATTTTTTGCATCGAACAAGTTGAAATTGTTACATACTGTCAATCATGCAATCGCCGTGAGGTAATTGGCAGCGGCATTGACATCCACAAATTTACTGAAAAATTACCGAAACTAAAAGGGTGGACATTGCCTGGCCATGAATATACCGGGCTTTACAATCCACTAGACAATCAGTTGGACGAAAACGATAATCCATTACCAGGGCAAGAGCCTTATAATCAAGTTGATGGAATAGCAATGTGTCATGATATATGTTATCGTGATATAGAGCGTACTGATAACGCTCGTGTAGAGAACTCAAAATTAGACTGTGATAAGGTAATGTTAGATGAACTACGCTATATGAAACCCGTAAATATGAGAGAATGATTTGATAGAAAGTTAGTTCAAGGAATGATAGGAACAAAATATGTTAGGGCTTGGAAAAGAATTGTATTATGATCTTGCATCAGAGCTACATAAACCTTAAAAAAAAAACATTTCCACGACGTAATGTTGTCGCAAATGCCGTTGACGATATCTGGGCAATAGATTTAGTAGATATCTCAAATCTTGCTAAGTTTAATGATAGTAAAAAATACTTGTTTGACGTTATTGACGTTTTTAGTAAATACGCGTTTAGTGTACAAATTTCGGATAAAGCAGGAACATCAATGACTGATGCGTTAAAACAGATAATAACAAGTACAGAAAGAAAACCAAATAAAATTTGGACTGATCACGGAGCGGATTTTTTTAATAAAAAATTCGAACAGTTTTTAGAACAAAATGACTTTAAAAAATATGTTACAGGAAATAAGCGAGAAAGCGTTGTCGTTGGAAGATTTAATCGTACACTAAACGAGCTGATACATAAACATTTGACAGCTAAAAACGCAAACAGGTATATTGATGATCTTTCACAAATTGCTGATAGATATATAATAACAGAAAATATCGAACTATCAAAATGTCACCAAATGACGCAATTAAAAATCCAATATTGGCAAATGAAAATATGTACCGGCGACATATATTTAAAGTCGGCGATCGAGTTAGACTTTCATTAACAAAAAAAGTATTTGTGAAAGGATTTACCCCAAACTGGACTGAAGAAGTATTTATAGTTGATAAGGTTTTAATGACAATACCTGTAACATACGCGCTAAAGGATCTAGCAGAGGAACTAGCTTTTACGAACAAGAACTACAAAAATCTGAACAAGATGTTTTCGTTATCGAAGGAATAATTAAAAAGCGTGTTAATAAAAACCTTGTCAAGTGGCGCGGTTATAGCGATAAATTTAATAGTTGGGTACCAACCAAACAAATTATGAAAGAATGTTTTTGTAGATTTCCTTGTACTTACGTTTGACAGATTTACATTTTATTGGTTTACATAACGATATTAGATATTGCCTGCGATTGTCAGAGATCATCATTAGGTTAAATATCTTGACAAATATAAAATCGAATTTTATATTTTTCTGTCGGTCTGGAATTCTAATGTTTAAAAACGGTTTTATATGTTGCCAAAAGGACTGATTTTCATCTACTGAAAAATTAAATTTCAAAATTTTCTTTATGATATGATGTCTTACATTATATCTGCCGGTTGTCGGCCTTCCATATTTTTTCTTATCCCATGACGTTGTCATAGTAACTTCATCTTCGACTTCGCTGACGTTGACGTCTTCAATAACATCATCGACAACTTTGTCGCTGACATTAGTTTTAATGATACAACTTTCGTCGACATCAGTTTCAATGGTATCATAGATATATTTTAGTTTTTCGAGGATGCATATATATAGTTTTATATAACTTTAAATAATATGGACAAAATAAGGTATATCGAGCAGGCAAAAGTATATGGCATTGGTGCTCTTAAGGAAGCTGTAAAAAAAAAAGTATTAGCAGGCGAAAAAAACTTTTCAGTTAGTTTATTTTTAGTTCACGGAGGAAACGATACATTTTTATTGACTGATTCGGAAAGAAAGCAATTATATGATAATAAAAATATTCGTGCAGTATATGATATAGAAGCTATTATGTTGTGGTGTCATAGCTGTATCAGCCGAGATGAACTTGCAAAAATAGTTGAGTTATCATCGTACTGAAAGATAATTCTGTCGAATATTGATTGTGATCTAGCTGATTTTGTTATTCCATCTGCAACACTCTTAATTGTATGAGGATTTATCTTATAGTATCGGACAGCAGCATAAATCGATTTAGATTTTAGTTTCTCATCTGTTTCAAGATTTACGGCAATGACAGGTTTAGCGGGACATCTGAAATTAATACCACCACCTCGTCCTCGTTTTGTATTTTCTTTTGGCGCGACAAGATCGAGGTTTTCCAGACTATTGTCTGTTTTAACACGGTTGGCGTGGTCTATTACTAAACCATTAGGCATTTGTCCGTTAAACGTTTCATAAAGAAAACGACGGCTGAAATAACTAACTGTATCTGTTTTTGTTCCCCTAACAGTTACCAACAAGTAACCGCTGTTATGTGAATTACTCAGCACTTTTTTAGTTTTTATTCTTCGAATAATTCTTTTATCATTCGCCTCGTAGAGATCAAACACGGGATGCGGCTGAAAATCACTTTGTAGAGACAAGTTTGCAATATTATCATCAGTAACCGCGCCTTTAACATGATATACTCGTTGTCCTTCTGGAATTTCATCACAAAATAACGTATAAACAAAATCTTTCCTTAGCATTTCGACTCTCTCAGCATTATCACCTTTAACGTTGATCTTATAACCAGCTGGTGTTGCTTTACCAAACGGTTGTACGTATTTGACGTGTATCACCGACCCTAACATATTTCCCGCGTACGAGTTGTACATGGGATGAACATAGTAGTACTCTTGTTCTCTTGCGCTTGTCAGATTTTGTGCCATTATACTATAAGCATTTTATATCTCTAATTGGTTGTTCAACTAGCGCATGCGCAATGCGGTGAGATATCGATAGAACAATCAATTAGAGATATAATATTACATTGTATAATATTGCTGAAGTTACGTGATATAGGCAAAAAGAACCTTATAGGAGAACCTACAAAAATAACCACCGATTTTGCAGGATTTGATAACAGCTATCCGTCTGATAAACAAATCGTTCTGGTAAATTTCACCGCAATGAATCTTTACCATTTGTTAGAACCAACTGTAAAACGTGAACTTGAAAAACATAAGGGTTTGAAAATACTAGTGCAATATCACGTTATATTTTCAAAGCTACTTGGGACTGACGAGGAAATTGCAGACCCTTTCATTAACGCAAAATCAAAACGTGTTTTGTTTGGAACTAATCTTTCATCACTGGCTGATGAAATACACCAGGAAATTTGGATAAAATAGAAGAATTTACCGAATCAGGTTCGGGCTGGAAGTTTGAGATGATTACTGAAATTTTATTTCACACAATGAAATATAACGTATTACGCGGTAGCGGCGGGTATATTGACCTACCACAAAAAATAAAAAATAAAAAATGTTGCATAAACATAAAAAACTTTGATAACAGATGTTTCCAGTGGGCTATTCCTTCTGCAATGTTTCCAGCAGAAAAAAATGCTGATCGCGTTGACAAGTATTTTAGTCACGTATCAAAATTAAATTTTACTGGCATTGACTTTCCAGTTGCAGAAAATCAAATACCAAAGTTTGAAAAGCAAAATAATATATCAGTTAATATATTTGGTCTTAACGAGTGTGAAAATGTTCATCCAAGGTATATTTCAGAAAAAGCTTCGCAATCGACAATAAACTTGCTGTTTACAAAAATCATTACGTTTGGATCTAAAACTTTAACGGACTTGTTGGTAGACACTATAACAAATATAAAAATAAAAAGTACTTCTGTTATCATTGTTTGCACGGTTGCTAAGACAATGAAAAATTACAAAAGCATCTACAGTACAATGAATAACAATGCCGTCCAAAGATAATTTATTACAGTTTGTCAATCATAAGAATAAACTAAAAACTCCTTTCGTCGTATACGCCGACTTCGAATGTTCGCTCCAGCCTGTGCTTGGCGTAGAAAATAATCCTAACTAATCGAGTACAAGAAAAACTCAAAATCGTATCCCATGCGGAGTAGCGTATAAAGTAGTTTGTTGTGCTGATTCGAGTTTATCCAAGTCGATTAAATTATATCTTGGTAATGATCCAGCTGTTTGGCTTCTCAAGCAGTTGATTAACGAAGTTGATGATATATTGAATCGTTTAAGAAAAACAACTCCAATGATAAAATTAACAGCTCAACAAGAATCTGATTACGAGCAAGCAAAATTTTGTCATATTTGTAGAAAAGCCTTTGACTCGCCTGGTAATGAAAAAGTACGTGATCATTGTCATTTGACCGGGAAATATCGTGGAGAGGCTCATGACAAGTGCAATCAAACCTTTCACGCTCAAGATTTTATTCCAATTGTTCTTCACAACTTCCGAGGATATGACAGTCATATTATCGTAGAAGCTTTTGGTGATCCTGAAATAACGTCTCGTTTAAACTCGATAATACGATCATGTGTATCCCAAATAATTTTGAAAAGTATATGTCAGTTACTTTAGATAAGTTGCGTTTTATCGACAGCCTACAGTTTATGGCAGCATGGTTGGATGAACTAGTAAAAGGTTGTAGCGAGTTTGATAACTTACAAGATTGTTTTGGAGATAAATTTAAATTATTAACAAAAAAGGAATATTTCCGTACGAGTATCTCGACGATTGGAGTAAGTTTGATGAAACTTCTCTACCTGAAAAAGATAAATTTTATTCGCAACTAAAAAAGGAAAATATAACTGATGACAAGTATAAACATGCACAAGATACTTGGAAAGAATTCGATTGCAAGATATTTGTTGATTATTATGATTTGTATTTGAAAATTGATGTGTTATTGCTGGCGGACGTATTTGAAAGCCTTCGAAAAGTGAGTTGTAATAATTATGGTCTCGATCCCTATTGGTATTACTTTGCTCCCGGGTTATCTTGGGATACTTTGTTAAAGTTTAGTAAAGTGAAGTTAGAATTACTGACTGACGTTGACATGTTTAACTTTATTGAGAAAGTTATCCGAAGCGGTATTAGAGTGATAACAAAGAAGTATGCGGAAGCAAACGATAAGTATATGAAAAAGTAAAACCTAATCTTCCATCGAAGTATGTCCTTTATCTCGATTTTAATAATTTGTACGGTTATTCAGTGTAAGAACCAATGCCATTTGGTGGATTTCAATGGATTACGACTGACCAATTTCTAGCGGAAACAGAACAAAGATACCTGACGATGTTTCGTATTTAGTTGAAGTTGATCTCGACTATCCTATTTCGTTAAATGATTTACACAACGATTATCCTTTATGTGCGGAATCAATAATAATAGATTATAGTTTATTATGTCAAGAACAACAAGCAATAGCATCACCAAGACAAAATTCTACAGTAAAAAGGTTTAGTACCAAATTTCTCGATAAGAAAAATTATGTTTTGCATAGCAAAGCTTGACAACAGGCGGTATATGCTGGCCTTGTGCTGAGGAAAGTTCATAAATTGTTAAAGTTTAATCAGTCGCTGTGGATGAGAAGTTATATTAATTCAAACACTTCGAGAAGAGCCGTAGCGAAAACCGATTTTGAAAAAACTTCTTTAAGCCTATGAACAACTCTGTTTTTGGTAAGACAATGGAAAATATTAGAAAGCGAGTAAACATCGAGCTAGTTAATGATGTCAGCCACAGGAACAAACTTGTATCAGACGATGATTTTGTTAGTATGAAAATTTTTAATGAAATTCTTGTCTCGATACAAAGAAGAAAAACAAATTTAAAACTAAATAAGCCGATTTACGTTGGAGCTTCTGTACTTGATTTTGTCAAAGTGGCTTGTATACGATTTTCATCACAATTTTGTTGAGAAGCAGTGGCCCTCAAGGAGATTATTGTTTACCGATACTGACTCGCTTGTTTATGAAATTGAATGTGAGGACGTCTATCAGGAAATTTACAATAACCGACATCTGTTTGATCTCTCCGATTACCCTCGTGACAGTAAATTTTATGTTGACACAAATAACAGGTTATTGGTAAGTTGAAGGACGAAATGAACTCACACATCATCAAATATTGTATCGGATTGCGGAGTAAAATGTACGCCGTTTTGGTAGACAATAATAAAATAACAAAAAAAGCAAAAGGTTTGACTCGCGATTTTGTTAAAAAAAAATTATGGAATTTGATGATTACAGGTACGCACTTGACGGCGGCATTAGTTTTATAAGAGCAATGGCTATTCGAACAAATCATCATAAACTTGAAACAGATGTTATTATCAAATGTGGATTAAGTAATTTTGATGATAAACGTTATTGCGAAAATGGAGTAGATACATTTGCACTTGGGTACTGTCGCGACGACAGATCTATACTCGATATTATATTTTCGTCAGATGATAAATCTATCCTTGACATTATATTTAATGACTAGGGTATGAAATTTTGTGTGAATTTTAGAAATAATGTTTCAAAATTTGACAGTGACAAATAGCTACAATATCAAGATCAAATATGAATGATAGACGGTAAACAGTTGACAGTTGAAATTAACAATGAAATATCAGGAATATGTTTTAGTGGCCGTGACAAGCTAAAACTTTCGCTTATCAGATCTGGTAACAGCGAGTATTTCAATTATTTTGAAAAATTAAGCCGTGAGTTATCAAAAGGATTTAATAATTTTCACGATCCTATCAGCTAACAAAAATATACTAAAATTACCATCGATCTTGATCGGTCTTAGGTATATTTTATTGATAAGAAATATCCTCTTAATAAACCACAAATAAAAGATTTATTTGAGTCTCGTCGTTGTGTGAGCGGTACAATAAAGTTTAGTCTCTATTATCATGGTGATGAAATATTTTTAATACCTACAGTTGAAACACTGATAATCGGTGATGAGGTATGAAATTTTGTCTAACAATGATACAATAATCAATGAAATAAACTTGAGCCAGAAAACTTGTCATCATTTTGAGAAAAAAAATTGTTCGCCGGGGTTGGTGGGTCTCTGGGGTGGGAAGTTGTATTTGTTTGGAGGTGGTTGGGACCTGGGATAGGGGTCTTGACCCAGACTCCTTGTTTTCCCTTACTACTTATGTAATTCTTATCGTTCATTGACAAAAATGTAAAAATGTCAATTTTGATCTTTAAATGGACCAGTAATGACATGCAGAATTAGATGCAATCTGTTTTGGTTAATAGCCTTTAAGAAAAGTGTTGGTTAAATAAACTTATATTCATTAATGATCGCGAGTTCAATATTTGAAATACCAACAAAAATTGTGGCTATCTCAACTGAGGGAAAAATATTTATGTACCTATTGTTATTTCTTAGTGGGAATAGTGGTACCAGTAACACGAGATCACGTACGATACTACTACTACAATAATAATAATAATAATAATAATAATAATAATAATAATAATAATAATAACAACAACAACAACAACAACAACAACAATAATAATAATAATAATAATAATAATAATAATAATAATAATAATAATAATTATTATTATTATTATTATTATTATTATTATTATTATTATTATTATTATTATAGTTGTATTGGCAGCAGCAGCATACTTTATGTTAAATAATAAAATGTTGACAAATTGATTTGCCTATATAACTTTTCAGAAATCATATTAATTAGATACATATGCATAACAACAGCATTTACGCTTGATCGTTTATGCTAAAGACAAGGTATGTCCGTAGAAAAGAGTTATTTTCCTTGTGACAAATGAAAACCATTTCAGCGATTTGAACTAAAGACAAGTACTGAGAATTAGTCCATGTACCCATTTATATTATCATTAATATTTAAACATTATTGTCAATGCAACATATTTATTCCAATGAAAACATTATGATTCAGGCATCCTTAATATCGAAACGTCCCAACTAAAGTAGCGTTCGCGTGGAATCATAAGCTGAATTTGTAATGAGATTACTACATGCCAGATTTACTGACCTCTGAAATTGAAGAGTTTGACAACGCGCAAAAACTGCGCTCCTTCGTAAATAAAAATCTGACAATAAAAATGCTTGAACGAGTATGGGCAATTTTACGTTTTGCAAAACCTATTTAGTAAATTTTTACGAAGAATTATTCTTAGTTCAAATTAAATTTAAGACACATTTTTGACTGACATTAGCAAGTCATCAGAACAAAATACATACTTGGGCCTATTGTTCCGAACTATTTTGTTTAGCTGCTAACACAAATACGTGTCGACGAAGGGATACTATCTGATTTAAATGAAACTGAGCCTTTCAATTCTTCTTTCAAGTTACAGATATTTGTCTCGTGAAAAGTAATTATAATGTCATGTATATTTAATTTATATTATCAGATTGACCTTTATCCGTGATTGAGGGTATAGTTTGGGCCTGTCGGACGCTTGCCTCGGTTGAGGGTTTTGTCCTCTATAGTCTTTAAAACGAACTTAGAGAAATCATTACATGGTGACATAAGTTTAAACAGATTAACACTTTAGTGAATGATAAAAATGGAACAGATTCAGGCACCAAAGGGTTTGTTATTCGACGATAATGTTGCTGAAAACTTGAGAGGCTGGTTACAGTAATATAAATTGTATGTGTGCTACTAAAAAGGCCCGAAAAATGAGAAACTGCAGTGTACTACATTTCTAGCATTAGCTGGAGAAGCTGCAGTTGAACTACTCAACACATTTTCGTATGAAAAGGAGGAGAAAGACAAAATTGAGCATCTGATACAGAACTTTGATGAATATTGTTCCTCAGCGAAACATGACACCTATGAGAAGCATGTTTGGAATGGCAGATACAAAAAAAACTAGAGAAAGATTTGATCAATTTCTGACGGACTAAAGAATCCTAGCAATTTGTTTTAGATTTAGTACCCGGAAAGGTGCTTTAATACACGATAGAATTTTGAGAGGATAAATGATGACCATAGAAGAGACAAACTGATAAGAGAAAAAGACTTATCGCTTGAAAGACGTATTCAGATATATGCAGAGCAGATGAAGCCACAGCAATAAGAATGAAAACAATCACTACCATATAACAACTGAAATAAGCTGCAGGTGAAATTAAAAAGAAAGGAAGCCAGCAGAGAGCTAACTTCAAAAGAGCTTTACAGAAGAAGAAAAAACAATGGGAAGGAAGAGATTCAATACTGTTCAAAGTGTGGATTAGATGATAGGGGAAGACTCTGTCCAGCAAGAGGCCAAATACGCAGAAAATGTGGAGGAAGAAACAATTCTGAAAAAGTTAGCTTCAGTAAGGCAACAAAATATAAAAACACAAGAAAGGCTCATTCAGTTGATACTGAGAGAGAATTGCTCTTAGCGGATTAGGCCTGCCCAAACAGTCATTGGATCGTTCCAATCAATGTCAATGGCACAGTTATCTCTATGAAATTAGATTGAAGCACAGGTCAAGACTACAACGAAACAACATTAAACTGAAAACATATGATGGAGGAGACATCCCAGTAAGAGGTCAATGTATACTTGAACTCTGACACAAACACTACTTATATACAACCCAATTCTTCATATGTGATGGTATGTCAGACCTATTCTTGGACGTGGTATTTGTGATATAAAGATGTAATACAATGAAATTAGTCAAACATTTACATACTGTAGAGGAAAAAACGAGAAACTAAGCCTAAGATTTATATGTTTGAGGAATATGTAGATCTGTTTGATAGTCTTGGGTGTTTACCAAACAAGATTAATATCAAACTAAGACGGAATGCAGAACTAATCGCTGAAGCTTGCAGAAAAGTCCTATTTGGACTTCGTGATACCTTGAAAGCAGAACTTGAGAAAGTGGAAGCTCTCAGTCTGATTAAAATCAGATCTCCGCTGTTATACTTGAAGATCTGACAGCGACCGCTTAGGGACCATGTTCTGGTAACCTATGTTATTACCATAATCGCTAATTTTATTAACCAGTCAGATGAAGTCTAATATCTTCGCGTTTGGAGACAAAGCACTATGGATGAAGAGCATGAACGTGTACCGAACGATTTGATTCACTCTTTGATTTTTGAAAGTTGCATTTCCATTGGCTAATTCTGAGGTCACCAGAACATGACCCTTAAGCGGTCTTCGTCAGATCTTTACGTAGGAGAGCGGAGATCTGATTTTTATCAGATTGTGGAAGCTCTCAACGTAATGATGAAAATGGAAATTTAATGATTTGCTTAGATCGACGGAACCTGAATAAAGCTATCAGAAGAGTGCATTTCAAACTTCCAACAGGTGAAGAAATTATGTCATGCTTTGCACGAGATTAGTAGCAGGTTTCATCGAGTTAACACCGCTCCTGTGGCCTAAGATGTTAGAGCGTCCGCCTCGGACGCTGGAGGTCGCGGGTTCGAACCCCGGCCGAGTCATACCAAATACACAAAAATGGTACTAACAGCTGCCTCTTATGGGCAGCCGTCACCGCCAAAATTACATTAATCAAATGATGTAGTATGAAATAAAATGATTTAGCCGAGCAAATGAAACGATAAGTCCAGATTCCAAATGATGTGGTATCACATGAAATGATTTAACCCAACAAATGGAATGATGAATTCAGATTCCAAATGATGTTGTGTGATATGAAATGATGTAGCATGAAATGAAATGATTGAACCCCAAAACATGAAATAATGAATTCAGATTCCAAATGACGTGATATTAAACTAAATGATTTAGTATGAAATTAAATGATTTAAAGAACAAAAAAAAAAAAAATTTTAAAAAATGATGATATCTGCTTCCAAATGACGTGGTATTAAATAAAATGATGTAGTTTAAAATGAAATAATTTAACTCAACAAATGAAATCATGAATTTAAAACTCCAATCTGGTATTAAATAAAATGATTTAAACAACAAAATGGAATAATGAATTCTGATTCCAAATGAAGTTTTATTCATTGAATTTACATACTACAAAATCAATTGATTTAAACCAATAAATGAAATGATGAATTCAGATTCCAAATGGTGTGATATTAAATAAAATGTCTTAAAGAAGACAATTGAATGATGAAATCTGTTTCCAGAAGACGTGGTATTAAATAAAATGATGTAGTCTAAAATGAATTGATTTAATCCAACAAATGAAATGATTAATTTAGATTCCAAATGATTTGGTATAGAATAAAATCGTCTGAAGAACCTAATGTAATAATGCATTCAGATTCCAAACGACGTGGTATTAAATGAAATGTGTGGAAAGTAAACGGTCTGACTGGGAACAGCAATACAGCGTAAGGTCAAACTGCAAATCATCTGGCGTAAATCCAAACATACACAGGAGCGCTGTCATCCATGATGTATGGTGTCAGCACGCCCAAATTTATAACCTAGAAGCGGTATGTTCAACATTCGGTTTGCTATAGGAATCGTTTGTTTGAATTATTCACTGGAATTAAACAGTGATTATTGACGTTTTGGACTAAAACACTACCTAGGGATTATTGTGAATTCATTTCAAGTCATTCTGGACATTATCATTGCTATATATCAAGACTCTTGATACATAAGGACATTGATGATTATTGGAATTTATTCAGAACATTATATACTTTTCGCTTGTGATAGAACATCTAGGATTATTTGTGATGCCATTCACAATACTGCAGGTTCCTCTTATATTTTCACTCTGTAACTTAGAAACAAAAATGCATTACTTAGTTTATGACCATGAAGTCGTAACAACATAAATAAATGTCAGCTTGCGTCCTTACTCTGGCGTGCGTGACAATGTATTGATAACTGCACAGTTTTAAAAAATACTGGTGATCAGGGGCAAGCGTAGCAAGGTCTCACCAGACGAAAATTATAAAATCAATTGTTCTCTGTCTCTTAGCTTCTCCCATAACTAAAACTTTTGAAGATGTGCAATATCTCATTGAAAAGGGAAATTATGACACCTAGATTATTAATGTGTCTGATTGCAAACTCGAATACCATTTAAAAAATCAACGGCTATGTATGCAACAGCAAATTTCTCGAATTACAATTGTCACTTACTATGTGTTGATCTAAGAAACCATCTATTAGAACAAAACATTTTCCTGGCATTGACCCACTTTATTATCAAGCCTGACTCAGGTACCTTTATGTTTGTAGTCCAAGCGTAGGCAGTGTAGCGGAGAAGTATATTTTGTTTTTGCTATAATAAGGTCATGGACGTGTAAATCTTGCAACTTACTCATCCTTGGGGCCAGTGATTGTGAATTTGTTTTCCTCAGCCATACGTGTCATGTCATCAACCGTGAATGCGAGCTGGCTAACAACAGACCGAGACGAAGAAGGAATGTATAAGGTACTATTTGATGATGATAAAACCATTTGTTTTGTGCTGAATTGAATGTAAAATGTGAAGATATCGAACTCTACAATGTTAATATACAATGATTCAGCAAAAACAGAAATAGAACTTGTAGAAACTAAATTTCGGTTTAAAACAAAACACGAGGACTGAATGTATGAAATAGCTATAGCAGCATCAAACATAGTAGCGGCCATATTTGACAGAAATTTTAAATCACCCAATCATGAAAAAGCGGGTGACAGATCATGAAGGTGGAAGTTATGCAGAACGTTAATTTGAATTTTGGTATCTGCTGAAATTTAACTACACATTTAAAGGTTACAATCTATATTTAATGCTGTGAACAAAGTAAAACTTCCCGGAGGCAGCGTGTACAACATGTACAATAATTTTTAACATTTTGCAAATTCATCAGATAAAAGCTCATCAAGTAGACGGAAAAGTACAATTAAAAGTGTGTATATCAACGCAATTTAACTAGTACAACAGTGAGGATTAGACGAAGAAATCAACAAAGAATTACATATGAATACGGCGAAACAATAAACAGAGGCTCAATGTTTTTGCACAAAAAAAGGCAGATACACAACAATTTTACAGTACATAAATATAATGCGCTAGGTTCATGTGGTATACAAGCACTTTATCAGTGGAAATCGATTATGACTTGTATGATCGAATTGTGATTTACTGAAAGAAGTTCCTATTATAATGGATTGCAAATATTATAATGCAGAAGATCATAAGAATGGGCGTTGGTCCAGATGGCAAGAAGATTTTTTTGGGGGTGGGTGGGTAGAAAATGCATAAGCTATTGGTATTCAGTTATTAGCTCCAGAACCAGTCTCAGTTCCATCTAAAATAGTCGAACTGGACAAAAATTGAATAGGTCAACATTCTTACCGAGCTTCCAGTATCGGGTGTATTACTTACTGTTCCATGCATTTAACGAGATAAATATTTACAGCACTCGATGTGAAATGTTTCACACACAACCGTTACATATATTTGATGCCTTAGGCCGTTTGGACCGATTTCTCCCAATCAGCCCCCCCCCCCCTATATATGAGAGAGAGAGAGAGTAATTTTAAAGAGATGGAAGGAAATTTTAAGTTCAATATCATATAAAACTTGTTTAAAGTTCATTTCTATATGCCGTGCTCAGAGGAAGCCCCGCCAGTAAATCCATTCCCTCCCCCCACCTCCGCCAAAATGATCAGAATCGGGTCCCATGTTTGCTAAGGTGGTTTCTGCCTGTAATTTATAATTTGACAGTGATGACTCCATGGTTGATACATGAAACAGTTTAACACCAGATTGTGGCAAAATAATCTAACTTTTGCAGTTTCGATGGCATTACATGGTTTCTTGATTTTATACTGGTACATAACAAGAGTTAGTTTATTTATTGAGGTGTATCAGATTTATCATGTCAAGATCCTTTTATTTTTATGTGATAAACAGAATAGAAATGTGAACCAGTTTAATATATTATGTAACATGTTTTACATTCTACCAAATTATGATCAGAGATACATCACGGGATAGAATAAAACAGCTATAGAAGATAATATATTAGTCGAAGGGGATGGATAAAATTGACTGAAGGATTATTAAAGACATCGTTTGAATGATAAATAAGATAAAAGCAGAACCTATCAGTGTTATTTTGAGATCAAACCAAACACGATTCGATTAATAATCAAGCGAATAAAGTGTATTCAACAGGTTAGGCAGAGATTTTCTGAAGAAAAAACAAAGCAACAGCCTGGCAGATGAAAGTATTGCATGTCTAAGAGAAAGTATCTTATAATATGCAACATGCAACTCACAAGTTGGAAAGAAACTCAGTTATATACGCAGTCTATTTACACTGTACCGAGTGCTGCCAAAAGTCACTGGATCTATTAATTTTAGGACAACAAATTTACGACTCAGGCAATGACATTATGACAATATTCCGAAGCCATATATCAAAATCAGAAGCGAAACTGGAGTGAACAGGTGGAGGCGATGGTATCTTTTTGTTACTGAGTGACGTGGTTATGAAAATGGATAGTATCGTTGGAAATACCACAACTTAAAGAATCCAATAGTTCGTTTGAACTTGATTAAACCTACCAATGTAGTGAAGTACAATTTTGCAAAGGCTAATAAACTGCATTTGACAATTTGTCAGAAAGTTGTAGATGTCCAAAAACGAGAAAAATAGGTGAAGTGAGTATATGATATGAGAGTACTATTGCCAGATCTGTTAACACCCGACACTCGGAGTTTAAGATGACGCGTGACAATGCAGAACACAACAAATAACAATACTGATGACGAAATAAATGATAATTTATAGTGATGCAAATGGTTGCAGGAGCTGCTATAGTTAACGTATTGAGAAAGTTGATGAATTTGCCTACTGTGTTGAGATATGATACTTTCTAATTTTGCAAGATAGCATTTCCAGCTGTTTTCAAAAGCCAGCTTGTGAAGGAATGAAATATATTTGCCTCCTGATGGAACACTACCGCCACTTGTGCCCCCACCCAAACCATTCAAAACAATTGATGTAGACATCAGTGGCATCACTAGGGTTGGTGTCACCCACTGTGGTAACTCGTGGTGTCACCCCCATGGACCTCCTTCCCGCACAAAAATTCAAAAATTTTATAGACAGTCATTTTGGTTTCACCCCCTCTGATGTGTCACCCGGTGCGGTCCGCACCACCCTAGTGACGCCACTTGTAGACATACCAATATAAGCATACTTATTAGTGGCTACAATTGCTACTTTTATATAATTTTTCTTAAACGGTTGTACCATTTTTGACAAATGCTGATTTGTCTTTATCTTTTTTATTTAAAATTTACATTTTTCGATATTTAATAAAACATTTCTCTCCAAATTGTTACATATTTGTGTAACTGCGCTTTTGTACTTTCAAAACTGTTTGTAAACGTTTTTTTTTTTTTTTTTTTTTTTTGAAGCTCGTTTTTCTTTCCTGATTAAAAAAAAAAAAAAAAAAAAAAATAAAAAAAATAAAAAATAAAAAATCTTCAATATATTCTTTCATGTATTTCAGTGTCACATTTTGTCCATTTTTGTTTTCGAATTTACAACTTTTACAGCATTTGCCCATTGTTTTTCTTTCTCTTTTTGCAATGAAAATCGTTCAACACTATGTTTAGCTTGACATTTGGGTTCCGTCTCCTCATTGGGAGACACATTTATAGCCTTGTTTTCTCCAGCCTAATGCAACAGCATGTTCCTACTAGTTTAACATGGTTTATACCTGGATGCAAAGATTACAGAGTTGCACTCACGATCACACCTGGTAATTTCATTTCCAAAAGTATTTATCAAAGAAACAGACCGATGGATTAGCATATGGTGGACTTGTTTTTTTTTTAATAATATTTTAATGCTGGTGTTGGAGATAGTTTTGATGAAGTTGAAAGTCAACTCTTAAAGGTGTGCGAGTCTGGATCATATTCATTGATCTTAACTGGATTTAGAGGCTGGTGGGCTGCAATGGCAATATTGGTAAATGATGACCAGAGTACTTCTTTCATTTCTAACACTAACACCTGACATGCTAGAAAACGTTCTTTCAATACATTTCACATTTGCAAAATCAGTATCATTAGTCGCCGGCGCTGAAATTCAGTTCAAAAGACAGAGCATCGATCCGGACACGTACTTGACTGACTTTAGCGTTTGTGTTTAAGATTAGAAGGACGGACATAAGGATTACTGCATACCCCAGCCACCCATTCCCCCCAACCCCGCCTTAAAGAAAAATGCCTCCAAGGAAGGTGGCTGATGAGCAGAAAGAAAATTTAAAACATTCGGAATGGCCTACTTTATCGATGAGGAGGTTTTGAACAGTCTTATTTGGTCTGGTTAAAAGCAGAAATGCACCTAAAAAGCAACCAGGACATATTTATTTATGAAGCTATTTTTAATTTGTTTTTCTTTCTGCTTTCCCTTTTCTTGTTGGCTTGTTCATAGCAATATGCTTTAAAGTTATCAAAATTACACAACACAAATAGATGCAATCACAACTTGAATTTTAAAAACAAGGTGCCACGTTTGCTAAGCTCCAGTATAAAGTCATGTATAAGCTATAATCTACCTCTCTTGGGAACATTACCGCGGCCATGTGTTTGATGTCTAAAGATTGCAGCGGGCTAGTGTTAATCTCTTACGCAATGTTACATGACCGGCCGAAGACCGGAATCTTGAATCGGTACGGGCGATAGATTGCACCATCTAAACAAAGGCTTGTAGTTATCACACCTATGTGTTAAAACTTAGGCTCAATATGAAAGAAGTCCACGTGGTGAACGGGGCGTATCATCCGTCCCCACGCTGACAGACAGCGGGAGGGACATTGTCCACTAAGTTTAATTGGATATGTTCACAGCGACATCCAATAGGAATTGAGATAGAGGGTGTGATTACAATTCGATCTGAATGATACCTTCCAACTTGTACGCGAAAATTTAGTATTCGCCCAGAGGTAATGCGGATCAATGGGATTTACTCCGAGAACGAAGCCACTCATAATTTCGAGGCAAAACTTAGAGATAGATTCTAAGGAAAGACAAAGCTTCGAAAGGTCAGTAAGTTGTTTATTCGATTTTTGCAGACCATTACTGCATCATAATTGTAATTATTTGTAGTATGTATACTTAATTACTAGATTCA
Source organism: Megalonaias nervosa (assembly GCA_016617855.1). Classification (NCBI taxonomy): domain Eukaryota; kingdom Metazoa; phylum Mollusca; class Bivalvia; order Unionida; family Unionidae; genus Megalonaias; species Megalonaias nervosa. The sequence continues at coordinate 95,638 of JAECUM010006373.1, read as the reverse complement.
TTTAGTATGTAGAATTACCTTTGTAGTGTTTTATTTACATGCGTATTTGAGAAATGGGCTTGAGCTTACGTAGAGAATTATTAGATGCGAGGCGGAGTTTTATGTAGATTGTTAGCTTTAAGTCAGAATTAATTTTGTAATTCGCTATTATTTACACATGCTTGAGTTGTGAATTTGGAATGGCTGAAATATGTAAAATTAGTTGCTATGGACGTATGAATATATCAGAGCATGGATATTATAATATTTGTGTACTTTGTATGAGTTGTAAGGTAAAGAAATGCGTCTAATTATTGTGATATTGTTTTGTATAAAGGGATTAGGAATATGTATTGATGTGATGGAATTTACTGATGTATGAGAAGTAACTGATACCGTGCTTTTTATTACAACGTTTGCTTACCATGCAAGAACGTATGGGTATCTCGATGTGAATGAACGCGTGACCGAAGAAATTTAATAGCCGTTATCTGATGATAGGCTGTGTGTAGTATGAGATGAGAGGGTTAAGGAAAAGATTGTACCGTCCTTGCGTTTTCACAGGAAGCTTTTTAGGGAACAGAACTTCGGGTTCCATTGGTTCCCGAATCTTCAAGAGTTGGAGACGGAATTGAGGCTGTAGCCGAGACAGTCGAAGTCGACAGAAGAGTAGTCGTGGTAGAGAAAGTGGAGGAGGAGAAGAAGGAGTCTAGAGAAAGTCGGGAGGAGTCGTCTAGAGAAAGTCGAGGAAGAGGAGGAGGAGGAGAAGGAATTTGGAGAAAAGTCAAGGAGGAAGGGGAGAAGGAATTGGGAGAAATAGGAGAGAGAAAGGACACATCAAATGAATAGATATACAAAGACAGGTGGAAATCAATCTCACACAGCTAATCAAGTGATGTAATAGGCTTATTAAAGGGTCGAGTGGAAGGAGTATAATTAGAAATTTGAGTCATTTGATTACTGAATTGTTTTTAATTTGTTATTCATTGAATTTCAACCTTTTTTTTTGTATATTTAACCATCTAACCGTCAGCATTGCTGACTGGGGGCTCGGAGCTTTACATCTATCTTTCACTAAATTTAACTTCCAACAAAATAGAGCTTGGGTGGGACTTCTACAATAGTTCAAATAAAACACTGGGAGCACCCCACCCCAACATAACAATCCCCACACAAACCAATCATGTGCCATTTGTAAAGCAATATAAAAACACTGCCAATCTCTAGAGCAACACATAAATATTATGCATATAGGTTTATAGGTGTCATGTCAACAGTGTCAGAAAACAAACAAAAGAGATGATGAATTCAGAAAACATGCAACTAAACATCACAGGGGATATGCTTATAATTTGTAATCCATTTTGATTACATACTACTATGTCTGATATTTTAAATACTGCCGAAATAAACTGTATTGAATGATTTGAAAGTTTGAAGGATTCTCTTTTTAGGGCATAATGAGTCCTACAAGATATTGTAACATATATATATATATATATATATATATATATATATATATATATATATATATATATATATATATAAATGTATATACCTACCTTAAATTGTAATAAATCCTTTTACATTACAATTGACAAGAAATATATTAAACAAAACTGAAACACTTTCCATGCCTTGTAAACAGTGCAGGTTACATGCTTGAATACGATATAAACCTGCCATAAATCAGCATGTCAAACAATTATAGTAGAGTTAAAAATGTTGCAGTTTCTTTCAGAATTAAATGAATTCAAAAGGAGTGTCAGTCTATAAGACAAGAATAGCTGTTTGGAAATCATGAAATAACCAGGTAGGACATCCAATCTGAATTCTTTCATTTATAACCAGCTATACCCTGAATAGAGACAGAAAATAATCAGAATGGGTGGACAAGAGTTGAAGTGTCATTTAATAAATGTTTATTGGTCCGTGGCCAGTTGAGCTGAAAATATGGAAGAAATCTATTACTCTCATTATTACATTGGAAATGGTTTTATGGTAGAAATCTTGGTTTCTAGGCTGCATATTTTTTTTTTACCATTACCCTATTAGGTATCTTCAGATGAATAATATTTTAATTACATATTGTTAATTAACTTGTGTTTAATTTTTGCAAACTTATTTATAAAGTATCAAGTAGATAATAAATATTTTTATTAAAAATAATAGATACTGGGATCAAAATATGATACTGTACGAAATAGACTACTATTATATATGTGTGTGTGTGTGTGTGTGTGTGTTACTTTTTCTCCCATCAAGACAATATATTTTTATATTTTTCCCCTATCTGTAACATGGATTTTTTTTCCATACCAGTGCCAAAATTTTAATATTTACAGTGAGAATAGCAAAATAATGTTACTTTTGAAATGAAAACAATGTATAAATGAATAAAAGTGTTCTGAAAAATCTTGTGGTGTGTGTGTGGGCATAGTTCTCCAATTAACGAACAAGGTAATTCACAATCAAATAAGAGGCATCATGTTTTATTTTTCATGTACTTTAAAAGTGCTGCTTTATCATGCATAGGATAAACTAAATTTATTATTTGAATATAACTATAAACAAAGGCAGCAATTGATAACAATGGACATGTGCAATAAATATTAGTGGGCCATATGACTGATGTAATGGTATCTTGGGTATATAAATATGGGTGTTGAAAATAAATGTAATGGTATCTTGGGTATGTAAATATGGGCATTGAAAATAAATGTAATGGTATTTTGGGTATGTAAATATGGGTGTTGAAAATAAATGTAATGGTATCTTGGGCATGTAAATATGGGTGTTGAAAATAAATGTAATGGTATCTTGGGTATGTAAATATGGGTGTTGAAAATAAATGTAATGGTATCTTGGGTATGTAAATATGGGTGTTGAAAATAAATGTAATGGTATCTTGGGTATGTAAATATGGGTGTTGAAAATAAATGTAATGGTCTCTTGGGTATGTAAATATGGGTGTTGAAAATAAATGTAATGGTATCTTGGGTATATAAATATGGGTGTTGAACATAAATGTAATGGTATCTTGGGTATTTAAATACGGGTGTTGAAAATAAATGTAATGGTATCTTGGGTATGTAAATATGGGTGTTGAAAATAAATGTAATGGTCTCTTGGGTATGTAAATATAGGTGTTGAAAATAAATGTAATGGTGACTTGAGTATGTAAATATGGGTGTTGAAAATAAATGTAATGGTTCAAATAAGTAAAGAAATAGGTAAGTAAAGAAGTACCATAAATTAGTGAATATAAAAGGCAGGTTATCCAAGTTTACCTGTCATGCACCACCTCCTGCGGGTATATATTTTAGCGTGTTAGACAATTTGATTTATACTCATATTACCACATTGTAGTAATATTTTTAAAGATTTTTTCCCATTTCAAACAATGCACAAAGTTCAAAATAAAAAATAGCAAACGGTCCAATGTTAATTATATTATGATTTACATGTCAGCTAAATTTTTTGAAGTTTAAAAATGATATAATAACAAGACAAGATCAACATAATAAAATCAGCATCTTCAATTTAATGATTTTCTAATTTATTAAGAGCGGCAATGTTGTTGTGTTTGCTAAATCTTAAACAGCCATAGATATAATTTTAGAACATAGTATTAACTTCTCTAGCACAGTACATCAGTGCCAACAATATTAAAAAATGAATGATAACAATTTTGTTAATTAGAATATGTGAACTTCCTTAGCACCAAGTAAAAGTTACCATATAACATTACTGTAAAGCTACTAAATAAATAACTGTTAATACATAAGATACTGCAGTTTAAAAAATTCATCGTATGCATTGTTATAAACTAAACAGTATATGCTGAAGTCAGGAAGCTAGAAAATGTAAGATTATTCCTCATCATTTGAGTCACAACTAGCAGCATCTTCTTCAGTGTCTAAATTTTCAAAACTTTCATCATAATCGCCGTCTTGAACAACATTCATAACCTTGGCTTGGCATGCTTTGTTGACAAATGAGGCTTGTGATGCTGCAGCTGATTCACTCTTGTAGTTGGATTCATAGCTAGATTACTCGACTTTTGAGAAAAATTTCAAATTTATGGAATCCACTGCACATAGTAGCCAGTATTATTCTTGCCGAAGTTGCCAATACCCATTTGCAAACTTCAAAATAAAATCGGAAGGTGTGTAGTTCATGACATCTGGTGATGTTTTACAGGTAGGTGACTATTTTATTGATTTTGTATTACTGGTAACGACGGATAGGAGTAGCTTCAGTCCTGCATTTAACAAAGAGAGGATGTCGTATCATCTTGGAATATTTGAAATGGCACAAGATAAGGAAACTAATTATGAATTGACACAGCTTGGTTATTATTATTCCAAAGTGCTAACTGTTCACTTCTTTATATTTAGATGCTGATTACATTCACTTTTAGGCAAACTTTCCTTTGATTTGCATTTTGTTCTTGTCATTGACATGTTATCAATAAAAATATGACAATTTGTGATGATGCAGGTTATGTTTGTATCTAGCACACTACGGTTTCCATAAGGATCAGTGCTGTGTCAACAGTGGACTCGTCCACTCCAGTACCAACATGGTGGATTACATGTACACAGGTCACTGTATGACAATACATGTATGAGTTATGTTTAAATCATTCGTACATGAAACAAATTCGGTGGTTCGAGTCACATTCTGAGACACTGATGTGAAAGAGAAACAAACGCAGATACCATTTACGATTGTGTATAGAATGAAGGGTGCATCTTTTTACTCCAACATTTAGAAAAATTAAAGTATATTTATATTGTGTTATTTGTGTACCTAAAATTTTAATCACATTTTGTGAAATATTATTAATAATCTGGTACTTTCAGTATTTTACTTATCATGTGACAGTGGGTATATTTGCCAAATGAAACCAGTTTTATATTTGTGTTAACAAATATCACTATTTGGCAATTTTTGGAGTATATTTCTGCATGACAGTAGTTATAAACATCCACTTAATTACAAATTGGCATTATGTTCATCAACTAAGTACCATTTTAACCTGGTTTTTAAAGTGTATAATCTATATCTGGGACTATAATTATGGTTGGCTGTTATTATAGTATGGTAGTAAGTATAGTTGATACGAGTTTATATGTTCTCGTGTAATTTATAAAAAATTAAGTACAAATCAATGTTGATGATTCATTATATATATATATATATATATATATAAATGCCACTTTTGAACAAGAATCTATATTACGTACATAAAACAGATTTCCTTTAGTCCTTTAGAATTTCTTTACTGTTGGTATAAGTAATATAATATTCAAAAGTCAATTGTCAATTTATCTTTTTGTTCTTGGTCTTTCATTAGGCCTTATTTTCGCTTTACTTTGCAGTGAAAACTGCCCATCTGCTGAAAATATTTTCTCTGGTTGTGTTTTGCATTTAAAGTCTTTTAGGAAATTCCTTAACAACGTCTCTTTTTGTTCTGGAGTTTTTGCCCTCCATGGCTGCACTGGCCCAAAATAGTTGTTAAAGTTTGCTGAAAGTCTCAAGTTTCCAGAGCCATATAGTGACCTTCTTGCATCCATAAACTGTGGTTTAACAACATCGTATAATTTTCCCAACAGGTCTGGGATAGTTGTTGTTTCCAATCCACTGCAAGTTTAATGACATTATTTACTTATTCTGTATTATTTTTTCTCAGTAACTTTTTTTACGTTCCTTCTACATTGGTTTATAAGACTACTGATCAATACTGGATTTTTAGGTACTGTACATACTCGCCTATAAGACTAGTCCAACTGCAAACTGCACAGACCCAGATCTGCTGGCATATAATGCTAGTCTGTTCTGTTTGTTAGGAGTTGTTATGAGTCTATGCTCTTAAAATAAGTAACAGAAAAGAGTGAAGACAATAAGCTTTGTAAAATTTAACAAAAATTTATTTCCCTAGAACACAAAGTGAAAAATAAGAAGAAAGAACTATGGTATTGCAAAGTAAATCCAAAAATAATCCAAGAATTAAAGTCACAAGTCCTAGCAATAAAAAGTCCTGAATAAAACTCAGTTCAAGTCCCAAAGAGATTTAAAATAGAAGGTGATGACGTGTCTGTTATGGCCTGTATTGTACTGATGTGTCAACAGTCTCTTGCTGAATCACAGAAATATTATTCCAGGTTTGAATTCTGTATAAATTCCAATGAATGTCTTTATCCAAGAATTTTGTCAGAGCACTTTTGTACTTCCAAGATATAATCACTTGAATTCAATAATTTGAAGAAAATAAAATTCAGCCCAAAATGGACACAACATAATACAACCCAAAGTGCTAGATGTTAAAGCATGTCTGGTAAAATCTTCATTCAGAAGATAATATAGTTCTTTGTTTGACCTCAAGGTCACAATTAGCATTTTCTTAAAACAACCATTACCCAATGGAAAATAACTTTCTAGCATAATCTAATGAGCCTTGTTTATTTAAAACATAATACCCTATAAAATTCACTTAGGAATCTCCAAAACCCTGACCCTGATTAACATACTTACTCCATCTTTGTTTACCTGAATAATAATTTGGTTAATAAGCTCATACACAGAGAATAATGATGCTATTATTAGTTGTCTACATCAACCAAAAAAAAAAAGTCAATCAGGTCAAACACAACTGAACTCAATTCTGGACAAGGTCAAGTCCAGTAAACAATCTTACATTACAATAGCATGTAATGAAATTAAAAAAATTTAAAACTAACAGACAAACAGTTAAATTAAATATACGTAACAGAGTAATCAGTAGAACAAACAACACAGACCTTGATCTGCTGGCACATTATGCTACAGCAGATCACAATCTTTATTCTTTGCAGTCTGATGCGTAAACGAGTATACACGGTAGTGGTAAATGAAATTTAGAAATTTTCCATTGTTTGTAATTGCCCATATTTCAGTCAAAATCCAATTCAAAAAGTACCATTGGCATTACCAACCCTTTGATCACCAAATATCTTGTTCATCATGGAGTTTCTTGAACTTGGTTCAATGAGAGCAAGATTTTGTCTTATAGATGTTTGGTGCAAAGCACTCAAGATGATCCAGAATAAGACCGTTTAGTTAACGCTTCATCTTCATTTGTGGTCAACTCCATGATTGATATTTTTGAAAGTCAATGGTACCCATTATGGAAGAGTCAAATTTACTGGAAAATATGAGAAATGATTCTGCAGTCAATAACAGAGAAAGTAGAGACTTAACATTTTAACACTCATGAATTATATTTAATTTGTAATGTTGTTAGGTTTTTTTCTCCATGATTATATAGTATGTATAACTGTATTTTGGACTCGACCTTATCCAAAATCAAGTTGAATTTGTACCTAACTAGGGACATTGAGTTGTTTTAATTTTGTAAACAAATAATACATAGCTAATATTTTCTCTACCACTTTAGATATATGTCACAGGTAGATTTTAGTATAGTTTAGTATTTTTGAGGGTATGAAGGGACTATAACATTTCTTCCAGGTTTTCCAACACTGCTTATTTTAAAAAAGACCATGTATATGTTAGCTATTGTTAAAATAACTTTTTTTGTCACTTCCTTTAATGTGGTGTATAATTGATACATTTTCAGCTTGGCCTTACTTTGGATGTGCCCTTTCAAAAAGACTGCTAGCTGCACCTGGTCATTTTTGTTGTTGCTTTTCATACTTTTTATGATTAACTTATTGAACTTTCAGAAGCTGGTATTATTTAATACGGCAAAAGTCAATATTTTAATAACAGCTAAGTTAGTGTACTTTGGACTAGTCCAGGTCATTTTCGAGCACATGGGATCAGTCATTTCGGTGCATAGTTTGTATAGTTTCCCTAAGTAAGTACCATATTTTAAAAAATTCAGTCACATTACATAAGATAGCATAATGGTATACAGCCTTATTTTGGCTCCTCTCTTATGAGTATTTAACATGTGAAGAGGCAGAACTTGACAGTTTCATATTTTGCATAATGTTGGATTTTTAAAGTAAAAGAATATCCTGGGTTTTCTTCATTGGTTCAACTGGCTGTTTATAAAAGACCTTGTATATCTAAGGTATTGTTAAAAGAACTTTAAGTCCCATTTATTTTGGTGTGTGACTGATAGGCGTAATTTGGGTTAGAGAGTATACAGTTGGGCATTACTTCACAAGTGCATATATTTAAAAAAGAAAAACAGCTAGCTCCGCTTGGTAATTTTCACTTCTGGATTTCAGAGGTAAATTGGAAAAAAAAGGAACTGATAACTTTTTCTTACTTTTTATATATTTTGTAATTCATTCATTGCACTTTCAGGAACTGATATTGTTTAGCCTGGCAAAATTCATTTCCCATATTATAACAGCTGCTAAATATAGTGAACGATATTAATCTGATTTATCAAGCACATGGGAGCAACCATTGTGATTAATTGTGTGCTTAGATCATATACAGTTTCAACAGGTACAATGTTCAAAGAAATTTCAGCCACATTACATAAAACTGATAAATGTAACATAGAGGTATGCCAACAATCTCTCCATTTGTGCATGTTGCAAATGCAATAACTTCACCTTACAACTATTACTCTCTCAGATTCATAATATCTCAAGCGTGCCCATAGATCTCAACCGTAATGGTGGTGCTCTACTGTTTCATTTTTTGCACATAGTAAAATTTATACAAAAAAATAATAATTTCCCTGGTTTTCAGTTTGTGATAAAAAAAAAAAAAACAAGAACAAAAAAAACCAACTTGCACAGTAGATCTTAGGTATAGTTAAAATGATTTTAAATCTTCATAATTTTAGTGTATGATTGATGGGTGTAATTTGGGTTAGAGTATATACGGTTCGGTCTTATAGATATGTATCTCTCAAACAACTGCTAGCTCCGCTTGGTCACTCGTAATTCCGGGACTTCAAAGTCGATAACTTATTTGACATTTTAAATATTTTTAATTCATTCACTGCACTTTCACAAGCTCATGTTGTCTCTTCTGGGAAAATTTTCATTTTCCATATTTTAATAACTGCTAAAAATTATGTACTTTGGAGTTCAGACTATAAGTTGGGCTGATTTTTTAAGCACATACTGTACAGTAGGGGTAATCGTTTTGGTTAGCTGGGTGCTTAGATCGTGTATAATTTCCACAAGTAATATATCCAAAGAAATTTCAGCCACAGACGATGACAGCGAGGAATGCCATCATTCTCTCCAATGTGCATGTTGCTAATGCAACCAGCTTTACCTTACACCTCTCACCGACTCATATGTTCATAATATCTGTGTTGTAGAGCACCCTAACAATTGAAGCTAAGCTTCCGGGCAACAAAGAACCAGTTACATGAAGTGAATGCTTGGGATGAGTTTATTCGACAAAAAGAGTGATTAATGTGAGTCAGAAGTTTCAAATTAGAAATATAAATTGAATTGATAACAAGTTAAATTTTTTTTATCGTATTTCATGTTATTTCCAACAATGTCTTGGAACCTGCGTATTAAATGAGATCGTTTCATCCAATCAAACTCATCGTCATACGTTTGTTCGGCCATTGGATCGAGGTATTCGCGAATGTTCGGAGGCGTAAATTCATTCACGTGGTTTCTAGAATTTTCACCGGCTTATAATAAGTACTGGTGATAAGTAATTTTCAGTGAGAAAAAGACCGACTGAAACTTGTTTTGATTGTACTGTACTTAAGGAGCTTTAACAGGTTATATTGCTAGCAAACGTCTCCTATATAAAAAGAAAGAGAACACTGGCTGAGACTGTCAGCATAATTTCTTTTGTTGATTTTACGGCAAACGGATTTTAATCGAGTGCGGTCAAATAAGTTGGAATAATCTGTGTCGTGTTTTCCCCTTGCTCCAGCTACCAAGAAAAACCATCAATAATCACGAGTACTTAAAGAGGAGAGATGGCTGCTGTTGGCTTTGATGTTGGAAACCTTACTTGCTACATCGGCGTGGCCAGAGCCGGGGGCATCGAGACGATAGCTAACGAGTACAGCGATAGGTGTACTCCGTAAGTATTCTTGTAATTACGATGGAATTTCATTTGGTGATGGCTTGTATAGACCTTCGAATTTGAAAAAGAGATGCATTTGTAAACGGTCAGTATTGTTGTAAGCATTTCATATCGATGGCTACGAGCTTTTGTAATGCAGAATTCAGTACAGGTGGGTGGGGGTGGAACTCTGATAAGAAATGGCTAAAATTATCGTACAAGTGATGTCCCATTTCTTTCAGTAAAGTATCCTGCAATATTTAGCAGTGAGTGTTGAAAGAACTTTAATAAAAAAAATGACATACCTTTTTTGTCTGCAGACTTCAAGCAGTGTACAGCAAAATGGAGGCTGTATGTAGTGAAAATGAACTGTCGCTGACACTTAATGAATAATCCATTTAGTGGCAAGCAGAAGTGGATTTGGTTTAAAACTTGGAGAAGTTTAACACAAGATGTTTTTGTGCACATACTGTTTGCAGCTAAAATGGATTCTAGTCAGTCCAAAACAACCTTGACAGTAGTTACTGAAAAAAGGGTGGGAAGACCTGTAATAGCCATAAGCAGGAGTTTGTGATCAAGACAGTAACATGTTCTCCATGTATTTTGGTAATAATAATAATGACATTTTTTTGTCTCATACATTATGATGTATTTTATCCTTTGATGAAAAAAACATACAAACTTGTGTTTTCGAAACTTAAAACTTGTGTAAACAAGAATTTGAGTGTTAAGAATAGAATTGGTAACATGAATATTTAACTGCCACATTGTTATGTATATTTAATTTAATTGTGTTTTGTTTTAAATTGTTTATTTCATTACATGTTATTGTAATGTAACATTATATGCTGTACTTGACCTTGTCCAAAATTGAGTTAATTTCTGTTCGACCCGATTGACTTTCATATATGTAAACAACTAATAATAGCTTCATTATTCTCTGTGTGTATAAGCTTATTATCAGGGTCATTATTGAGGTAAACAAGGAGGAGTAAATATGTTGATCAGGGTCAGGGTTTTGGATATTCCTAAGTGCATTTTATTGCCTGTTGTAAATAAACCAGGTTCATTAGATCATTCCAGTTACGTTATTTTCCATTAGGTAATGGTTGCTTTTAGAAAATGCTAATTGTGATCTGAGGTCAAGCAGAGAACTGTAATATCTTGTGACTGAGGATTTTACCAGTCATGCTTTAACATCTAGCACTTTAAGTTGTATTATGTTTTGACCAGTTTGGGCTGAATTTTATTTCTTCATATTATTGAACTAAGTGATTATTTTCTCTGGAAATACAAAAGTACTCAGATAAAATTCATGGATAAAGACATTCATTGGAATTTAAACTGAATTCAATGTATCCCTCTGGGGTGGGAGGTTGTGGGTTTGATCCCCGGCCGAGTCATACCAAAGACTTATAAAAATGGTACTAACAGCTGCCTCGCTTGGCACCCGGCATTAAGAGGTTAGTGTTAGGACTGGTTGGCCTGGTGTCAGGATAATGTGACAGGGTGGTACATCATGCTACATGTCAGTGGCATGATGCCCCAGTGCTAGTTATCACTATAAACTGCCACACTGCAGACATCATAGGCATGTGACTGAAAAATCGTTAAAGCTACGTTAAAAAAAAATCCAGATCACACACGTCCCCCAAGGGTGTAAAACTGAGGGTAAAAAAAACCCCTTGGTGTCAGAACTGGGGGTCAAATAAAAAAAGGGGGAAGGGTAAAAAATGTACTGACAAATTTTCATCTGACCCATACTTTTTCAGCTTGCAATAGGATATTGCAACTTGCACAACATTCTCTCTCTCTCTCTCTAAAAAAAATAGAAATAAACCAACACGCAAAATTAACACACAAATGCATTGTCCATTGAAAGGATAATTGTATTAGTTCATTTTCCTTTTAAAGTCATACTTGTAACAGCTCCTTATAATTTTTATGTAGCAGTATTGTAGACCAACACATTACATATAAGCCAATACAAAAGCCAAATAAATGTTTTTAACCAAATGACAGTTAATTTACTGCCTGTCACAAAATATGTACTATCATTGGTTTCATTGTACTTAATCCTAAAACACGTTTATCCAAAAATCAAAGAGGCTAATGATTAATCTTGTCTTTAATAAGTTATACTTGAACTTTTAGATCTTTCTTTCGTTGCAGCAAGTTAAAAACCAACAAAATCTGCAATGACCCCCTGCATTTGTAATCCAAATAATGGATTTGTCTTTGCAAGTTTACTGATTTCTTTGTTGTGAAAGAATGTCTTGGGTGATGTGTTCTGCAGATATCTAGTGGCGAACAAGGGCAGATTTTTAAAAAATTGTTAAACCGTCATGAAAGGATTATTCACTTTTACAGTCTTCACACTCATGCGATCAGAAGTCACACCGGTAATCCTAATGGATGTGCTGTATTCCAGTCAGGGGAATTATTTTCTCAGTTTTTCATTAAAGTTAGATCCACAGTTACTCTTTTGTGTTCTGCTTCTTTCACTTTCTTCACTAATGATTCTTAGTGCACACCGTTTTAATCTGGAGATCACTTTCTAGCGCAACAAGCATTGAGGTTAAACATCTAGATGACATCTTGCTGAGCTTGATGGAAATCATGTGAGAGCTCACGAGATTAGGATAAGCTACTCCGTCCATTGTTTTGACCGGTGATGAAGAAGATAGTACCCAACCATCTGGTCACAGAGATCTACTCCCTTCATGTTTTTGCTGGTAATCTGATAGCATTTTGGGAACTTCAACCTGTTGCTGAACAGCCATACCAGAACGTATATTTACAAAGCCACGTGATGATGGGTCATGAAAATTTGGCAAGACACAAACAGCTTTTGTATCTTGCCAAACACAGAATGTAAGTTCATCCTTCTGTGTGACTTTGTATTCATGTTTCTTCAGTTTCAGTTGTTTTGGCAGCAACTCTTTTGGCAACCCCTTCCTGTTGTTACGGACCGTTCCACAAGCCATCACCCCTCTCGTATGCAAGTCTCTCAGTAAATCTGTACATGTGTAAAAGTTGTCAGAATAGACTGTCAGATTTTTTCCGAACATGTCTGAGCAGAGATCCATTACCACTCTGTAAGCCAGCCCCTTTTCTTGCCCATCTTCTTTGCCGGTGTATACCTGGAATCTGTGCATGTATCCAGTTGAGCTGTCGGCCATATTCCATAGTTTCACCCCCCATTTTGTTGGCTTTGCTGGGAGATACTGTCTAAAAGAGAGTCTTCCTTTGAATTTTTTCATGCTTTCATCAATAGTTGCATTTGTTTTGGGTATGAAATTTGATGAAAATCTCTGGTCTAAATAATCAGGTACCATCTAATTTTCTTTAATTTATCTGGTCTTCCATCTGGGAGAGGCTCTGCAGCATGTTCTTCATTGTCATGGAAATGAAAGTATCTCCAAATCAGATCAAATCTGTCCCGAGACATGATTTTATTGAAGGATGTGACAAATATATACTTATTTTGTCGTCAATAATTATGTCTTGATGGAAGACGAATTATTCCCATGGCAAAACATAAGCCTATAAAGGCCTTTATTGTGGGAATATCGACTGGCATCCATCTTGGTGTCTTTGGTTGGGGGGGATTTTTTCTACACTCCTGTTCAGCGTAATGGTTTATTTTATCAAGTTTTTTCCAGATTAAATCATCCCAAAGTAACTCAAAGTAATGTTGTACATCGGCTTCTTCTGGGTGTTGAACAGTTGCCCCTTATATCAATTTAAATTTTGGCTGCAACCGAGGTGAAAAATCATCCTGGACCCATTCCTCTTGAAAGCCTTCAGAGTAGGCTTCATTCTCTGAATCACTGTCGAAAAGTGCATGAAGCTATGCATCATCTCTTTCATCAACTTGATTCAATTCTAACCCATCATTTAAGTCAATATTATCATCAGAATCATCCAAATCGTCAACTTCAGTGTTGCTACCCTCGCTATCAACATCCATGTTTACATCTGAGTTGTTGTCCATCATTTTATCGATTGATTCTCAAGCCAACAATTTCTTTTCCAACCACTTTTTTTTTAAAATTTCACTGCGCATGCATGCTTTAACCATTTCTTGTGTTGGTGAAGAAGTACACAAATATTTGTGATGTATAACACGTGTTTCTAGAGACGCTACACACATATGTAGTAGAGTACGACCGTAGTCGTATTCAGGATAAAATGGGTTAATACTGATGTATATCTTCTATTTGTGCTATACTTGCTCTTGTGCCTTTTTATTTAGCTTTTTTCTAAACTCTGTTCATTGCCATTTCAGTTGGTTCAAGTGCCATGGTAGCTCAGGAACTTAGATTTAGGTTGAGCTGTTGACGGCAGGCCCGGCCCTGGGATGTGCGGGCCCAAGGCAGCAAAAGCGATGAGTGTGGTCCCAAGCAAAAAAATGCATTGTGGAGTTGATATCCTGAAAGCGCGGGGCCCAATGCGGTTGCCTCATTCGCCTTGCCCTGGTTGATGGTTAAGTTTAAATATATTAAATCATATTAGCCAAATGTGACTACAGGTATTCATCTATCCCCGGGTTAACTGACTTGACCATATCTTGGCTACTACTGTTCTTGAAACACATGAAAGGGCTGTCAACAGAGTTTGAAAAACACAAGCACTTGATTGTGACAGGATTTGCTTTCATCTGGAAAAGGCATCAGAGTAAGTATACTATGAATAAAGCAGCCGGACAGATTCAAAGCTGTGCAACAGAGTCAGTAAGCAACTCTGAGATATTCTTGAAAATGTTACCTCCTGCCCTCTTGACAGCAGACAGGTCAGTGCTACATAGCAAACCCACCCCCCTGCCTACAGATTATGGTCAACATCTTGCACTGTAGGACTGTGGTAGTTCATGAGTCACATGATGCAGTTTGTAGGAAAACATGAATGCACAAAGTGTACCAGTTGAAACTGGCAGTTTAGGGTTGGATAATGTCTCATGGGTAGTACTAAAAATGGATTAAATGGAATTATAAATATTGAGAAGATTTAACAAGAGTCTGTGAGAGTAGAGTCTTAAGATGGGATGTGAAACAGTGTACATTTAGTGGATTTTGTTGTTTTTTTTGTGGAGAATTTATATGAATCAGCAATTGCATTGCACATCATGGAAAACATGCAGTGCATTTGAGAAAGTTTCTTCATGTGACTTGGATGTAATAAAACTTAGCTTAGTACCTACCATTGCAAGTCCTATCCTCACTGTTCAAACGATATTTTTCTGTCTCTGTCTTCTTTGAATTGCTATGGTCTTAAACTAAGTAACCGAAAAGAACAAAGAAAAAGAGTATTGTAAAATTCAACAAATAATTTATTCCTAAGAATATAAAGTGAAAATTAAAAAAAACTTAGTCTCATGAATTAAATCACAAATAGTCCTCAAAGTGCTATCACAAGTCCAAATGTATGCAGTTCCAATTAAATTCCATTGGTATATCAAACAAGTTCCAATATTGAATGTGTTAATATGCCAGTGGCCTAGATTGTGATGATGTGCAATCAATCTTTTAATACATCTCATTAATATAATCCAAAATGTCCTTGCCTGAATTCACTACAATTCCAAATTAATGTTTGTGCTAGAAAATATTGATGAACACTTTGTATTTTCAGTGAAAAATAATTTGAATAAATTATTCCACCCAAGTGGAAAACTGTAGGCAACAATAAGACTGATCTGCTTCAAGATGTTAAGGCAAGAATAAACATGTACTTGACCTAGGTCACAATAAACATTTTCTGAATATACTTTGTCACTTAATGGAAACTTCTATTCAAATAGTTTCTTGGGTCAGAATTGAGGCTATAAGCATGTTTACCATTCACCATGAAGAAATGTCTATCAATATATTCTACTGTTGACAAAATCTCACAAGTCAGGAACACCATGAAATTGATTTTTGACATGTCAGATACAGAATACAGGTATACATAACATGCAGTTATTAAGAAAAGCCGACAGATAATACAAATTAAATATCCATAACACCATCAAGAGTTTTTTCCCTGGAGTGCTCATTCCTCTGTTAAAGGCTATTCGAACAAACTATTGAGTCTGGCCTATTGCAGTGCACTCTTTGGTAATAGTTATAGTTGAGAAAAACTGGTTTAGGTCAAGAACTTGTTAAAATCGCATATAACACAGCAGTGGCTGTTGAAGTAATGAAAGTGTGTGTAACATTGTTATTTCAGTTGTGTTTTATATTGTTGACAGTTCGGGGATAGGGGAACCAAGCTGAGACAGTGAATTAAATACAGACACAACTTTGTATTTAATATCAGTCCTTCAATCTCAAGATTAGAACTGTGATGTAAGACTGATTTCCTTGAATGATGTATTTTCTTGGAATGAATAGCAGGAAGTAAAATAGGATAGAAAACATTTAGTAATTTATACTTCAGTGCATTCATGTATGAATGTTTAAAAGGGAACTGCTGTTTCAGACCTTAGAAATTGATACAATCAGCTTATTCTTGGGCAGGTTGACTGGAAAATTTAACTTTTGCTTGAGAGATTTGAGCTTGCCCCAGAATGTGACATCACAACAAAAGTTAATAAATATGGTAAAATAAAAAATGAAATGATATGTTGAAATCTGACTGTATTTTTTAAAAGCTTTTGTATTCTATTTTTCTTATTTCCACCTTAAAACGATATACAGGTAATTAAAGTTATGAATTAAGATATATGTAAATAGTACATATTTTAAGTGGATGAGAAAAATAGGTCACAATGCACATGTGGTTAGAACAGACAGGATAGACATACATGTACTGCTATATAAATAAATCGATAGATAGGGTTTTGAAAATAGCATAATTTTTATAAGAGTGATGCTCAGGTAACAGACCTTTAAATCATTTTACCTTAATTTTAATCACATTTTATTATATCATGATATTTTTCTTTACTTTTTTACCTAAAACTTAAATCGTTCATTAAGATTTAACAATCCATAATATAAGAAAGCAAAATTAAATTGAGTTTATGCTTCAGTATCAATCAGTGGGAATTGCTGCAGAACATTGATCATTTTCCGGATCGTATTTTAGCTAGGGATGCTCGTTAATCTCTTGAATGTTTGTAGCATCATACTTGCCATTTTTCTTTGAAACAGGTTCTTTAGATTTGCTTGTGGATACTTCATCAAGTTTCCCTCTCTCACCTTGGTAAGGTTGTAGACTTGTCTCTTCATGTACACCACTCCCTCTATAATTCGTGAGACCTGATAACTTGCAAACCCGTCTATAACGCGGGGTCAGTCGCAGATCCCATTTTTTTCACTAGAAGTACTAAAAATTGCAAACAAAATTGATAACGGAAACCTATCTGTCACTTTTTATCATCGAAAATGGTTGATATGACCTGGAAATTTGAATCAACATTATGAAATTAACAACTTTTAATAAGAAGTTGTGTATTTTGTTAAAATTTCTTTCCAAACAACATTCTTGGTACGCTGTAAATAACAGTATGCAGCAAAATTTTCGATCAATGAAAATGTCACTAACGCCTACTTGAAGCAGCACTTTAAAAAAAACCCAATTAAATAAGTTTTATATATGAAGTGAATTGCATGTTTTAGTTATATCTTTAAGTTGGTTTAAGTGCAGTGATCATAAGTACAGTATGCCCTATTGTGTTCAAATATGAAATATGTCAATCTACCCTAACAGCTATGTCCAAGAGCGTTATTGAGAGAAATTAATTATGTGCTGACTCTGTTTTGGTACCTAATTTGCATATTTGTGTTGTTGCACTGAATTAAAAGTTGACCTCCTTGCATTACCATGTTAATTATGTCTTTTATATCAAATAAAAAGGTGGAATAAATGAAAAGTTGAAAGGAATGCAAATTCAACCTTCACAGAAGAGCAAGTAGACGCAGTCAAGTGTCGGGTCATATGATCAATCAAACACAGTTTTTTTGTGAACGTAATATAATTAAACTACCTTAAATTAGCATACTCGTTCACAAATGTGATCAACAATAGCAATACAACCAAGAAAAATGAATGATACAAAATTCTGTTTCACATGTACATTTTGTTAATGAGAAGCTAGCTTCAGAGTTTCTAGTTAATTTGTAATTCCTGAATCAGCACTCAGATGAGAAGTTTCACTATCACTTGCAATGGAATCATTGCATCAATATTTTACCAATAGAATAATTAAAAAAAAAAGACTTTCAATGCTGCATTTGTGAAATTTATGGATGTTAAATTTACTTGCCTTAATTTTGCAATTCATATTCTGATACATGTACATGCAGGGTTTTACAAATTTTATAAGAGTCAGCTTGCCCATTAAACACTGATTGGAAAATTGAGATTGCCCAAAACATAATATCCAACATGAGTAAAATAATATATAATAAAATGGGCAATATTTTAAGGAAATCGTATATACGGGTACTCCGCTAGGTTTTGCATTTGGCGACAAATGTGAAAGAATTTTGAAAGTGGTGCTTTTTTTTATTGACTGGTGAAAGTTGCAGGTGACACATTTTTGTAAAGTAAATTTTATAATTTTTCATCGATATAAGTGACTCCGGCCATTTAATACTTGTTTTCACTATCTGCGGCAGTTAGTGGATCATGTTGGTAGATGATTTAAGATGTTATGGCCCTTGACCCCGAAATCTCTGCAGTCAAAATGAAAATCTCAAGAGTCAAAACTACAATCTCGAGAGTCAATTATTTTGGACAGTCATGAGCCCATAGCTGTGATTTTTCAATATTGGTGGAAACGA
Organism: Megalonaias nervosa; assembly: GCA_016617855.1. NCBI lineage: Eukaryota > Metazoa > Mollusca > Bivalvia > Unionida > Unionidae > Megalonaias > Megalonaias nervosa. The sequence goes on along the minus strand of JAECUM010006373.1, from coordinate 76,871 downwards.
TGTTTAAGATTTCTCGTCTTGTGCTGAATAATGAGAAATACTTGTACAGTATTTTGTAAGAAATCTCATTTTTCTAAGTGTTTCTCTTCTAACTATATGTTACTGTGTGTATAGTTTGTATATGAAACAGACAGGATTATTTTATACTTTATTATATTTTCAACTTTTGAACATGCTCAATTATCAACTGCTGAAATAATTTTTTTTATGCAGAAATATACCCATACAACTCTGAAGGTTATGTATTATTCAAATATCAAAGATGTATATCACAGAATTGTCAGTTCACTTTTCCATTGTCCTTAAATTTTCAAACAAATTTCGGAGAATGACTTTTCTCATCAGAGCTGACACTATCTTTTTTGTTTCTTTGGAGTCTTAGTGTCAGAAATTCATCACTGGCAGGTTGTTTCCGAGACAGAGACAGAAAAGAAAATATACTTTGCGCTGTTGTGATTTTAAAGCTTACGTATATGCACTGAGTGTTAATGCCTGTTCAGTTTTGCTCTGAATGATTTATTAATTAAAATGTTCGAGGTTTTAAACATTTTGCCGATTCAAGCATTTAATTAGTCGCCAACAAAATGCAATCCTGCGCTGAAAACTGGCTTTTGTGTAACTGGTTATAATTTAAAGTGTGCAATCAAACAAATGATGATAATTTATCAGAAATGAATCCAGTGAAGTCATAAAAGATTCAGAACTTTTAAATATCCCGCTGAATGAAGCAAATTGCCAGTAAAACACTTCAAGTTGGTCCACTTCCGTTGCCATCTGGCTTTGTGAGCCGCCATAATAATATGCTCCAGTTCTGACCAGTTGATTATAATTTGATGTCCAAACATACCAATGCTGATATTTGATCAAAAGGCAGTCCATTCATATCATAATTGTTTCCTCTTCCTCTGTCATAAACTTCAAATGTAATTGCAAAACAATCCAACCTAATACAGTTGAATCTAACTCTGACTTCAGTGAACTGTTAGCTCCTCCCAGTTCATATGCGTCTTCCATTGGTGCGATATTATTGGCCGTCAAGACGTAAACTTTTGTCAAGCAAATGTCAGTCAGTGCCTCCTACAGTAAATTTGTTATGGACAGCGTACTCTTAGTAAGAAACTAAGCTGGAAGCGAATCAAGGGTAATTAAGACTGATGTTACAGCCCAAGTCGAAATTTCTGCGCATTAGAAATGGGTTAGTTTAAATTTCACACGTCAAAACCCAAGGGTACGCATCTATTGAAAACCCTGGCATATAATAGTATTGTTATATTTATTAATAATTATTCTTGTGCTTTGAAATGTTATAAAAACTTGTTTAAAAAACTTTTTATTCTCATGTTTTTATAGATTAAAAACGGGGCCAATATAATATTGCACGTATATAATTATCTCCCTGCAACATGGCATCAATGGCTCCTATGGCTGAAAAGTGGCTCCAGATTTTTTAAATTCATGAATTTCATGGTGCAAAGAAAAATATTTCCAAGGGTGGCCTATTTTATATACATATATATATATATATCTTTGTTTGCTTCTTATAACTTTATGCCAGTAATTAAATATGTAAAAGAAGTATGTAAATAATACATGCAGATATGTGATAGATACATAGATCAAAGAGTTGCACAGCTGATACAGTTAAAAGAGGAAAAGCACACATGTACGGGGGGGGGGAGATTAAAAATCCAATAACAGAACTGCATTATTTTAATTTTAACCATGTATACAACAGTTTCCTTAATGACAACATTAAGACATGGACAGGCATGGGATTTGGAGATTCCCAAAGGGCAGTAGAGAACAGGGAAAGATGGAGAGAATTGGTTGCAAAGTCAACTGTGGTACGCCAAGGACCTCTTGGGTTAAGGGATTGATGATGATGATTGGAACTGTAAACAACCCATCTTTCCCTGTTCTCTACTGCCCTTTGGGAATCTCCAAATGTGTTCTGTGTTCTGTGTCCACTCACATCTGCTTCAAATGTAACAGTTATCTAGTCATCTTTAAATTGGTGACTTGCATCTAAAGCTGACTTTTGAGAACACTTATTTTTATCCATATAAGTGTTTGCCAAGCAGTATATGTGAATCTGTCTCTTGTAATTATCTTGTAAAAAAAATATCATAATTACCACTTGTGGATGATAAATTTTCATAACTTCAGTCTAGCTTCTGGTAGTTAATATTTATAGGTTTCTGCATTTGTATGGGAAAATATGAACGAGTTTTTCGGATGGGTATACTGCATGACCTTGGGAGTGCAGTATACCCATCCGACAAAAGGAGTTCATATTTTCCCATACAGATGCAGTAACCTTTTTATTATAAGTCATTTTCTTATTCTACCAAGGCTTAAATATATAAACAAAAATACACTACAAGAAATAAAGTAACTAAATGTATGCCGTATTCCAAACTAAATACACAAGCGTAGATTCATCATTACACAACAAGATTATTCATGTGCATGTCACTCCGCCCAGATAAATTTGAACTTGGTCGTGCACTAGACATAAGTTTCGAAAGAAAATGGTGTTTTGGGCTCGTTAAAATTGAAATTTGGAGCCCTGTTGTGAATGAATGCGCATTGCAACAACTTTTCCATTTGACCTGGAATGAATACATTTTGGTATTTTTGTTGATTTGACGAAATTTCGTTATTATGGACCGGATTTATCTACATGAAGTACATCGGATTCCAGCAGCGTCTGTGCCAGTTCTATATGAATAATGTTATACATCAGATTGAAGCAGCGAGGGAGAAGCGTGTTGAAATCTGAAAGTGTGTTTCTGTTCCGTAATTGAATGTTTCAAATCATAATGTGGGAAAAATATGAAGTCTTTTAATTGCAATTATCGAAAAGACGCTATGGAATTTAATGTTTATTTCATTTTGAGTGCAGAAATGAGGATGTAATTGCACTTGGAATATAGTCGAAATTGCAGTACAATTTTGAAATGTGTAATCAAGCTTGAGAACCCATGACATGGCTCATGTAATTGGGATTTGCAGAACTAAGAAAGTACATTTTGAGGAAATTCAGGATGTAAAACGGTTAAGTATATTTTTTGCCATTCTTATTAAGACAGTATATGCCTTGTCATTTGCATGTTATTTGTAAGGACCCTCTCTGGCGTCTGTAGGTAGCCTAAATCTGAAACATTGTATCAAAAAGGTTAACGCGGAATGTGCCAAAGCGGCTGGTATGTGGTAAGCCATGAAACATCTGCTTTAAGTTCATTCAGAAACAAATTGTTTGTTTACAATAGAAAGTAGTTCTTTTAGTCACGTGAATGCAATATGATATGAGCACACGAGTGCAATATCATAAAATATTGAACAATTCTGACAATGAAAAGTTAACAGAGACAAAAATGAGCATATAATAATTAGAGATATGTCCCTTTTCTGTTTCCAAATGCACCTGCCAAACAAATCTCATGAGATGACACCTACTCACCCTAAAATCGGTGACATGCTTCAAACCAATCTTTGACGGACCGATTATCTAACGACAGCCAGCTGACAAATTGACTGAAGCAAACTTTGGATATGAAAGTCTGTGAATCCCAGATATGTACAAGTATTAAGATTAAAATGTAACTGATAAGTTCAGATATAAATATTTATTTCTTACTTGTCAAAGAGGAAATGTGAAACTGGCCTTGACATTGACTATAATATAGAAATTAGTTGTCCGATTTGGTATGAAGAAAACATTTTTTACAAAAACAATGGGACTGAGTAATCTGCACCAAGCAATGTATCTCATTATTCTTTGAACATAATTTATACTGCATTCATAATTTTGTTTGTTACATACAGGTGTTATTAAAGAAAATAGGTGCTCTGTGATAATGTGGTGGCTTTAGTCAGTTTCATGGAGAAATCAGTCATTTTTAAAATGTTTACCAGTTAGACTGAAGTCAGCAAACTAGATTATTGAACTTGGTTAAAAAGTATGAACCCTTTTCACTAAAAAGTAATGCATGAAATGTAATCTAATTAAGAAATGAATATGTATCCATTGCTATGAACATGGTTTGCTTTGGTTTGATGCTTTACTGCGCAATGACACGAGTAAGTTAGTTAGTGGCAGTGCATTTGTAATAATGTGCACACCCAAGGAAACAGCTAACCCAGGCTGGTCCGATGGTAGGATTGAAACCAGCACAATTTTGACCGTGAGTCCGGCGTCATAATCACTGAGCCATCACATCTTCAATAAAAATGGATCTCATCTCTTCAAAGATGCACATGTCATAGAATTTAATGCTTTAAGGCACTTGGAAGCTTTGTATGATTAGGATGAATTCAGTTAAAGAAAAATACGAATTACAGCTCTGAGCTTGGAATACATATTACTTTGAATGGAAAGAAGAAGGAAAAGTTTTTTATTCGGATATTTCAGAACAATTGCCTGTGCAAATAAAATCCTCAAATTTGAGTCACTAAAAAGAGTAGCATCATTTATGGTTCCACTAGAATTAATAACCAAGTACATATCTACAGCCTTGCAATATTGTCAAGAGAGGTGATTCAAATTCAGGTAAATGATTTGACCTGATAGTAGTTATCTCCCTTGGATGCATTTGAACGGCCTCTTCTGTATTTCTGTGAGACAAAAATACGAATTGTATGTATGTATGTATGTATGTCAGTGCAGAATTTGCAAAAGAATCATATATACCTTTTTTTATTGCTGGAAATTTCTTCACTATAAAACTCACCAATCTATTCAGATCACTTTTTGGCTATTTCTTTTGTTATATCTGCAGTAAGATTAACCAAGAAGTTTGCAAATGAAGAATAGTTCAGTGCATTTGCAAAGTCTCAGTCATGTTTTGTAGAAAACTGAGGTGGTCTGAATGACAACAGCATGCATTTGAGGTATGATCTGCTGCATTGATACTTGGTAATTTCTCTGTTACTATTTATTGTAGGAAATGCTTTTCAAAGAGAATTAGTAATTTACAAAATAATGTTGCAAATGTGAATGTTAATTCTAGTGACATGTAAAGAAAATTTAGAAGAACACTAGAAGGATTATTAGAAATATCATTCCCCATAAGTTGGCAATGATATCAGTGCATTATAATTGACCACAATTTATATTTGCAGTAAGAGTTAGAAAGACACATCATATATGTGACATATTTTGCCTTGCGATCCCTGGGTCATAAATATGTGGTTGGGTGGGTGGTGCTCAATTTCTGTTTTTTATTTTTCTTTAAATACATGAGCAGTCAGTGGCCATGCATAGTAATTCTTTTCTTATACTTGCCTTCCTTTACAGAACCTTTGTATCTCTGAATGAGAGGAACAGATGTATCGGTGTCTCTGCCAAAAACCAGTGTATCACCAACTACAAGAACACAGTTTCCTGCTTCAAGAGATTGACAGGTCGAAAGTTCAAGGATCCACAAGTTCAGCATGAAATTAGTGAATACAAAGTGCCATTTAAAGTTGTGGAGGGATCAGGAGGAGAAGCTTTAATTGAGGTATAGTACTTTTTTAGTTTCCTTTGCATATAACATTACCATATATAATTATGAATCAGAACTGTCAAGTTTCCAAAGATATAACCTTGTATGCAGAGATACCCATTGTCCCAAATTTGGCATGAATGTCTTGAATTGCAAAGCCTGTTCATGAGTCACACATTCTTTTGTAAGGAAAAAAAAAACCAAAAGAAAAATTTGGCAAAAGTTGAAATCATATGAGAGTATTTTGGTATGTTCAAGTCTTTTCTGGTTATTTGTAACATCACCTTCAGGCATACAACTTGAGAATGTTTTCAGTCCTTTCCTGTCTTGTGACATCGGCCAGCTTCTGGCATATAACATGCCATTTTAATCAGAACAGTTTGTTTTGATCCTAGTCTTTTCTGGTAATTCCTGTCATATGATCAGTTTTGTACTATTTATTCTGAATGCTTCGTTTTGCTTGATTGTGTTTTCGTCATGATATACTGTCTTGTTTGGTTTTTAAAAATTTGATCTCTACATTTGTGCTTACTTATGCACTATAATCGGCAGTGTTTCTATAAACCTATTGCGTGTGTCTTGACTTTTAAATGTTGGATGGTGATTGTAAGCTTATTCTGACTGCCATGAAATGATATTGTTAAAGGATCTTTTGGCAAAGCTGAAAAGAGCCAGGAGCAGTTTGGAGGATGATTAAAAGAATGCACAGAGCTGTGACTTGTAAATATTATTATATAACAGTTCATAGACATGTTTTGTAATGTTGTTAAATGACTTTCATTCTTCTGGCTTCCACATGGATTATTGTTTGCAGCAGTCAGTGTCACAGAGTTTTCAAAAAAATCTTATTTTTCCCTCTTGTCCCTAATTTCCCTGGTTGTCAGTGGACATCTCAGTATATTTTGTACATGTAGTTGGGCCAAAAAAAAAATATGCCAATGTGATCTCGCAAACTTTAAACAAATTTTGTAAGAAGTACTTATTTTGTTATGGATGACCATACCAACATTAAAAAACAAGAAAACATCCTCAGCTGCTGTATCTTCCAGTTTTTGTTTAATTTAGTAGAATTTGATGCACAATCAAACAAATGCTGATATTTGATCAGGTTAATCCAATAAAATCATAACTGATTCTGAAACAAAATCTCTAATAAAATGATGTCCACTTAATTTTGACAACTGTCTTTGTGAGCTACATCATGTTCTGTAATTTTGTCTAAAATGATTAAAATTTGATGGGCAGTCAAACAGCTGCCAATATTGGATCAAGAGATGTTTCATTCAAGTTGTGTTTGCCTCATCCTCCATCATAATCGTCCAGGACAGTCTCGAAGTAATCTTACATCAACTTAGATATGCATGTCAAAGTGTGACATCAGTGACCTGTTATGTTTGCCTGGTTCATATTTATTGGTGCAATATTATTGATTGATAAGGTGTGAACCGTATTCAAGCAGATGTCGATCACTGTTACATACAGTATGTTATGGACAGTGCATGCTTAGAAGGAAACTGAGCCAGAAAAATTGTAATTAAATAATGAGCTTTGCCTGTGCTTCTTCATTGTTTTATAGTACCCAATGATCTGCCAAAGGAAAGCATGCCACATATTCAGTCTTTTTCAAAAACTTCTGTTGGAGTGGGGAAGATGACAAAGTTGAAAAGAACATTCTGGTCAAAATCTGTCAGGATGGTGGGCTGAAGATGCCACACATTCAATCCTTTGTCATTCACATAAGATCATATGGATAAAAAATAATTGACCCACTTGACCATTCACCATGGAAACTTACAGACATATTTTAAGAGTTTTGGTGGATAGTATTTTATTTGAAGAAAGAAGGATGCCACAAGGAGGTGTATACAAAGTTTTTTCATGGTTGGAATTTGATGACAATCCCATCACAACTCCTTAACATATGTTATCGATGCCACTCTGGTGTTGGAGATCAGATATAATCTTTAATGAGAAATGGTGTGGCAAGTCTTTATTTCTCAGTTTTTAATTAAGGAAAAATGGCATGTTCCATACTGTTACATGTAGCTCGTACAAAAGGAAAGGGTGAAGTCAACAAGCTTTGTAAAGTTAACAAAATAATTTATTTCCCTAGAAAACAAGATAAAAATATTAAAAAGGACTTACGGTTTGTGAATATAATCCAAAAATTAATCTTAGAATTTAAAAATGTAAGTCCTATCACTAAACAGTTCTAATTGAATCCAAGTTTGAATCTCGATGAAGTTCCAAGATGGAAGGCAACGATGTCCTCTATAACCTGTTTTGGGCTGATGTATCAACAGTTCCTTGTTGAGTAACTAAGAATATAATTCCGACTTTAGAATTCTGAATAATTTTTAGTAAATGTCTTTGTCCAAGAATTTTGATGAAGAAGAGTATTTTCCAGGGTGAATAAATTATTTTAAATAAAAAACTCAATTCAGATGGCAACACCAGGAATACCTTTCAGCCTCAAGGTATTATTTACAACTGACTAAATTCACCGAAATATGAGTATTAAACCCAACTAAAAAACACTATTTCAGACCTGCATGATGGGTCACGTAGTCACTCACTACAAGTCAATTATCACGTAGGCTAGAATAGCCCTAACTAAGAATCATTGATTCCCACACTGGAAACGAAGTTTTAAAAAAAGCTGTTTACAACAGAGCTAACACGTGGCTGAACATGACCTTAGTAATGACCAATCATTTTCACTTAGTGTTTACGAATTCAGTACCAAGGTCAGGAACTGGATCAGCTAAAAATATAATGTAGCAATATTTTTCCGTTCTAATCAGACTAAAAGAACTGAACTAAATTTACTGGGAAAAATGTCAAATCCAGTAAAAATATTATCCTTAGAATAAAATGTAATATAACAGAAATTCAAAACTAACATACATATACGTAACAATACATACAGTGAGTTCAGGTCAGAAGTTTATATTTGTAATATATAATGATGGTGTTATACATACAGTACCAGGAAAGTGGAAAAATGCAATTAGAAATACTAGGAAATTAGAATCTTCACTACATAAAAATATAAATATTCTAGGGAAGCAGAACAGAATTGAATTTTGAAATCATTGTATATATGGTATCTGAAGAAAAAAAAAAAGACTAACAGTTCAAATGGAAAATAAAAGACAATACTATCATGAACAACTTTCACATGAAGATTGGGAATCAATATTTCTTCTTCCCTACTTTTAATTTTATGTATACAGGACATTAGAATTTCAAATATAAAAGTTTTTCACAGAATTCTTTATAATAACAAATTGCTTAAAATGAAAATCTCTTTATATACTGTATGTAATGAAGGGAAGAGACTGCTTCATTTGATTTTTGAACGTCATTTTGTGTAAACAATATGTGGAATGCCATCATCCTAGTCCTGCATTCATAGCATTAAGATTGCATCTGCATGATTGAACTATTAAATATGGTCCTGTATGAGCCAAGTCTTTAAAATGTCTTAAATATGTATTCTCACCATTCATTTGCTTTAAAATATTATAAACTGCGTTTGTTTTGTTTGTGTAATGTTTTCAGTTGCAATTAAACATATAAAACTTGGCTCTGCATTTATTAAACTTGGACTTTTTTGGGCCTATTTTTGATGCATACATCCCTGTCATGTGGGCATTTGTCTTGGGGGGGGGGCATATATATATACATATTTATATAGCTTGCCCCACTCAATAAATAAATGAAAATGTAATGTGGAACACAATTTGTCGTCAGATAGGAAAACATGCATTTTCTCAAAATCAGTTTTCAGAATTTAACCAAATTTAAGTGAAAGCATACAGCCTAGATCACTTTCAGGTTTATACAGTTGTTATTCATCTGGTATCACATATGACCACCATTACTAAAAAATGAAAGAAATTTTAAATGGCTTTAATGCACCACTCAGCAAATTTGTACTAAATTTGAGAGATTTTTTTTATGAGGCTCATTTGAATTTGCAAAGGTGATACCAATTTGTCATCAATTGCTGCTGCTATTAAAAAAAGACATTTAAAAAAATAACTTCTAAAAAGCTGTTCAACAGAATTTGGCTATATTTTACTGAAAGCATCCTAGCTTGAAAGCATTTTATGTTGTTCCATATGCTGTTGGTCCATCATCAAATACTGTAGCCTTTAGTAAAATTAGGAAGATGTTCATGCAACTTGTCTCCAAAAAGCACTTGATAGAATTTGACCATCTTTGACAGATAGAATCCAGACAGAGCATTTAAATATCTGCATGACCTGATTGGATTTTCATGCCATTATAAGAATGTTTAGAATGTTTCTGTTCTTATTTAACAAATTTTATGTAGTTGGGGCATCAGTATTTACAAAACAGGCTAGTTTTTTTTATTTGATAAAAACCTCTTATGGTAGATAACAGAAATTGAAAATATAAAATGGTGCAGATGATGTCCTCTTTAGATTGTACATTGCTGTGGTATCTAACAAACTCTAAATTGTGTTTTGGCTATCACAGTTTCATGTATAGTTCACTGGATGATCAGTGTCCATTGTCAGTACTTTGTTGGATGTTGTTTTTTTTTCCTTCAGTTTTTAAATGGTTATAGTTTTAGCTTGTGTTGTGATTTTTTTTCTAGATTTAGCATTCATATCCTTGACAGATAGGGGAGATTACCAGTTGTTGTGTTGGAAGGTCAAAGGAGAAGACCATTGATTGATATATACTATAGATAATAAGTTAGTTGAACCAGATTGTGATATTATTGTATTATTATATGACTTGGGAGGTTTTCTACACATTGCAGGTGCAGTACATGGGAGAGACCCAGCAATTCAGTCCAGAGCAGATAATGGCAATGATTCTGACAAAGCTAAGAGAAACATCCCAGGTTGCTCTCCAGACGAAAGTTGTTGATGTTGTAGTGTCTGTAAGTGTCTACTTGTAGTATTAACTAGTGCAGCATCTGCAGGTTGACCACTTGTAGTAATGACTAGTGCAGCATTTGTAGGTTGACCATTGTATTAACTAGTGCAGCATCTGTAGGTTGACCACTTGCAGTATTAACAGCATCTGTAGGTTGACCACTTGCAGCAACAATTAAAATATAGTTGTTTCTTTTTTCTTTTTTTGCCAAGATAAAAATGTCACATAATCAGATTTGCAAGAACCAGAAGAATAGTGCCAAATTATGGATGGTCCTCACATGTCATAAAAGTTTGTAATACAATGCTGGGATATTAAATTTGCTGAAATATTAATTATATGACAAGATGTCACACAACAGAGTGCATGCTACATGCACGTCAACAGAAGGAACTCGGCAAGTTATATTAAATGTCTGTATGAATTTCTTTACACTGGTCAGAAGGTTATCATATGTTGTTACGGTGTGCATCCATTTGTGTCTCACTTTTTTTATTTCTGCACAGTAGTTGTTGTTGTTGTAAGGTTTAACTCCATTTTTCAGCACAAGATAGGCTATACATGGCGGCCAGTATTAATGGTGGAGGAGGAACCTGGGAAAACCCCGGAAAGAACCACCGACCCACAAGAAGCTACTGGCAAGCTTTCTCACATACCCACATTGGCCGAATTCGAGACTCGAACCCACGCAGACATAGGTGAGATGGCAGTGATCTGTAACGGTGAGTACTTTAGGCCACTTTGCCACACAGGGCCCCTGTTTCAGCACAGTGACTTTTGTATCTACCTTTTAAACTTAGGATGCAATTGAGCAAAGAAAAAGCCTCATGATTTGGGGTTGAAAGGTAAAAGGTTGAGGCACTGACAGAAAAGAAGACATATGGTTTCCATACAGTAATATCACTTCACAGCAATGACATGGAATTTGCATTGTGGATGGCTTGAACTTTGCGTAATGAAGTGTGTCGATTTTGGAGACAAATAGCTATAGGTTAAAATCACTAACTTGAGAAAAAAAATGGTTTTGTACAAAGTTTTCAGACTTGACCATGTACTTTCACCAGAATTTGTGAATGGCTTGCACTCAAGACATGAAAGAGCATCATCAGTTTCAGATTCCAAAGGTCAGGGTCATTGTGATTAACAGAAAAATGGGTTTAACATAATAACTTCTGTTATGGAGCAAGTTCCTTGGTCATTTTTATTAATGGAGTAAAAAATTAATGTAGATTTTACAGTATATTGGGTAATGGTTAAGGTGAGGCCAAAAGCAAGGTCAACCATGCCATACTAGTACATACAGAGAGGACTTTTAAACATGTGGCAGACATATAAAGTACCATTCTTGGGACTTCTGTTCGCTGTGTTTGTTTTTCCTCTTCACAGTTGACCATATCATTGCTCATGGTTACCAAATCTGTTGAAAGAAATTGAAAGTGTAATGACAACAGAACAAACAGTTTATGAAAGCAGTTTGTGTGACAACTAAATTGAGAAGTTCAAAGGGTTTCAGCAGAGATTATATCTTTGTTTTGACATTGCAACAGTTTTAAAATTTTAGGAGAAATAGGTACTTAGTACCTTTTTATTCACAATTATTTGCTACTTGCAGGTTCCAGTTTTTTTCACTGATGTAGAGAGGAGGGCCATGCTAAATGCATGTCAGGTGGCAGGACTTAACTGCCTCAAGTTAATGAATGACACCACAGCTGGTAGGTATTACAGAAACCTTACAGACACTACAATGTTTTAACAGAGTAGAATAGTATTAACACTACAATATTTACTCAAATTTAACACAATACACACATTTTACACAATAAACACAACCATATTGTACCATAGTGAAACACTGTAAATACTGTTATAATTTATTATAGTAGTAACATGCTGAAACACATTGAACACTATTGTATATTACTATGTATAACATGCTGAAACAATAAACACTTCCATATTTTATTACTAGTCATGAGAAGCTGAAACTTGATAAATAATAAAATAATTTACTGTTTTTAACATGTTGAAACACAATGAACACTACCATATTTTACCATAATATAACATACTGAAACACGGTGAACACCATCATAATTTACTTTAGCATAACATGCTAAAATACAGTAAACATGACCACATTTACTAGAGTATAAGAATCTGAAAAGCAGTAAATACTACCATAATTTACCATAATAGTAACATGCTGAATCACAGTTGTAATTACTATAGTATAACATGCTGAATCACGTTGAACACAGTTGTATATTACTATAGTATAACATGCTGAATCATGTTGAACACAGTTGTATATTACTATAGTATAACATGCTGAATCACGTTGAACACAGTTGTATATTACTATAGTATAACATGCTGAATCATGTTGAACACAGTTGTGTATTACTATAGTATAACATGCTGAATCATGTTGAACACAGTTGTATATTACTATAGTATAACATGCTGAATCATGTTGAACACAGTTGTGTATTACTATAGTATAACATGCTGAATCATGTTGAACACAGTTGTGTATTACTATAGTATAACATGCTGAATCACGTTGAACACAGTTGTAATTACTATAGTATAACATGCTGAATCATGTTGAACACAGTTTGTATTACTATAGTATAACATGCTGAATCACGTTGAACACAGTTGTATATTACTATAGTATAACATGCTGAATCACGTTGAACACAGTTGTATATTGCTATAGTATAACATGCTGAATCACGTTGAACACAGTTGTATATTACTATAGTATAACATGCTGAATCACGTTGAACACAGTTGTATATTGCTATAGTATAACATGCTGAATCACGTTGAACACAGTTGTATATTACTATAGTATAACATGCTGAATCACGTTGAACACAGTTGTATATTACTATAGTATAACATGCTGAATCACATTGAACACAGTTGTATATTACTATAGTATAACATGCTGAATCACGTTGAACACAGTTGTATATTGCTATAGTATAACATGCTGAATCATGTTGAACACAGTTGTATATTGCTATAGTATAACATGCTGAATCACGTTGAACACAGTTGTAATTACTATAGTATAACATGCTGAATCACGTTGAACACAGTTGTATATTACTATAGTATAACATGCTGAATCACGTTGAACACAGTTGTATATTGCTATAGTATAACATGCTGAATCACGTTGAACACAGTTGTAATTACTATAGTATAACATGCTGAATCATGTTGAACACAGTTGTGTATTACTATAGTATAACATGCTGAATCACGTTGAACACAGTTGTATATTACTGTATTTACCATATATGTTGTGACATCGTATATGTTAATTTTAAACGTAATTTTTTTCTGCACTGTATGTTCTGGGACACATTGTTTTTTCCGGTTGTTTTTAGGTCGTAAATTGTGGGACACCTTTTAAATCATTAGTAAATTACATGTCAGAAAAAGCACTCTAACTGAAATTTTATTTTAAAAAATATAAAACTGTACTTGAGAGTAAACTAATTAATCCACTGCAGCAACATCTCATCAACACAACCCTTCTCCTGCACACGTATGATCCATTCTTTCAGTGCATGAATATTTTTCTCATACCGTGAAAATTGTTAGAGGCAACACATCTCCTGAAGCGGAAACTGTAAGGACTAAAGTCAGATATTTTCAAATCTGCACCAGTCTAATTCTCACACTTCTGTCCCCCATCTTATCGTCAGTCAGTTCAGTCAGTTCAGGAATGCGATCAAAGTACACTAAAATTTCATCCATGTTAATGATCATATTGTCGGTGAAATCATCTGCTTCTCTTCTGGCCTACGTGAACTCATCACATGATTTTATTTTCTCCAAATTTTCTGGGTGACGGTGGGTCATCGATGTCCATACATGAAGCACTATATTGTGTCTCTTTAAAATGTGTTGCATTGTTTCAATTTATTTTCCAAATTACCGTTAATACCGGTGAAATGGAACTAAAGTTAGCTTCCGTATCTCAACCGTCTTTGTATATTCCAAAATTGTTTTTAAAAATAGGCACACTTAAAAGAATCCATTGTCGACTTCCAAGGTCAGCTATCTTTGCAATAAAATAACCTTCGTATTGATATCCTTTTAAGAAAAAAGAAACGGCATCAGAGGATACAAAGTCTGCTTCCGAGGTCAGCTTGCTTTGTAATAAAAATAACCTTTGTCTTTGATGTCCTGTCAGTTAGTTCAAAGAAGGAGTTTACTGCTTGCTGCCAGTTGTGTTTATTCACAACCCGGACTTTTATGTGCCTGGCATCTGTAGTTATAATTAATACAAAGGAGCATTGATGTCTGCGGGTAAACTGTAATGATACTTTTGTAACCCATGCTGGCGAAAAGATTGTCACTTGTACTCAAGTGAATGTGCTTTCAAATAATGAGTTTACTTGCGAGATACTTTCATACAGTAGACCTGGATATCATTCAATCTTGATTATTTTGCATCTAACACCGTATCATGCATGAATGGCAGTTGTCTTCAATATATCAGTTGATTATTTCCCTCTCGTTTGTGAAATCATCTGCTTTTCTTCTGTCTTGCACGAATTCATCACATGATTTTCTCTAAATATTCTGGGCGATGCTGGTTCGTGGACATCCGTGCACGAAGCACTATATTGTGTCGCTTTAAAATTTGTTCCATTGTTTCAATTTATTTTCAAAATTCCTGTAAATACCAGTGAAAAGGAACCAAAGTGTGTTTCCTTATCTCTGCCATCTTGGTATATAAAAAAAAACAAAACAAAAAAACATCGGCACACTTAAGAGAATCCAAAGTTAGCTTCCGATGTCTGCTTGCTTAGCAATAAAACAACCTTTGTATTGATATCCTTTAATAAAAGAAAATGTAACCAAAGTCAGTTTCTGAGGTCGGCTTGCTTTGTAACAAAAATAACCTTTGTCTTTGATGTCCTGTTGGTAAGTTCAAAGAAGGAGTTTACTGCTAGTTGCCAGTTGTGTTTATTCACCACCTGGGCTTCTATGGGCTTGGCATCTGTAGTAATAATCAATACAAAGGAGCATTGATGGCTGTGGGTAAACCGTAATGATACTTTTGTAACCCTTGCTGGCGAAAAGATTGTCACTTACACTCAAGTGAATGCGTTTTCAAATAATGATTTTTACTTGCGAGATACTGTCATACAGTAGACATGGATATAATTCAGTCTTGATTATTTTACACAAAACACTGTGTCCTGCGTGAATGACGGTTGTCTTCAAGGTCGGTTGATTATTTCCCTCTTGTTTGCGATTTTGTTGACTCCAGTTTACAGTCGGATAATATATTCAAATCTTTAAGCACAACCAAACAATTTGTTTCTCAGTGTTCATGTCAATGAACAATGTGGCATGTGTTATCGGACATAAGCGATACATGCTATAGTATGGAAGCCTATGCTACATATATGGATTTCATGGATATATTTTATTCTTTAATGCTTATGTTGGAAAAAAGGAATAAATGATAACAATACAAGGATTAGTGTCTTTTTGTTATCAAATAAGCATTTTGTTTATCTATTTTATTGTAGTGTGCATTGTGGGGGGGGCACAAAAGCAATACAAATTTATTTAGTTTCTTAAGTTTTGGAACATATAACCTAAGTGAAAAAAGTTTCATCATAAGTTCTGGGACAGGAAAAAAATAATTATTTTATCGTGTCCCAATATCTATGGTAAATATGGTACTATAGAATAACATGCTGAAACACAATAAACACATCCATATTTTACCAGTCTTGAGAAGTTGAAACTTGGTAAATAATATAATAATTTATCATAGTATAACATGATGAAAAACAATGAATACTATCATAATTTACTAGTGTATAACATGCTGAAACAATAAACACTACCATATTTTACCAGTGTATGACACACTGAAACACAATAAACAGTACCCCATATTTTACCAGTGTAACACAGTAAATACTATCATAATTTACTAGAGGATAATGCTGAAACACAATAGACTCCACATTTTACCAGAGTATAAAATGCTGAAATGCAGTCAATATTATCATTATTCACCAGAGATTGAAACACTGAAATGTGACTTGATTTGCTGGTGCATTCTACAATGGCAGATCAGGGTCTGTGGTGTCTGCAGTTGGACCTGAGTAATGGAATACAGTCTCCCCCCCCCAAAAACAAAAACATTCATGGTAGTTGCATTATATGTTTATTGGCAGTTAAGATGTTACTGGGGATTCATGGTCTGTTGGTGATTTTATGCCACGCTTGTATTTTATATAGATGACAAAAAAATTTGTGGTAACCTTAACTGTTACATGTCATTTAAGTTAAATATAAATTTCCTCACACACAGAAGTGGTTGGTTATTTGAAATTTATCTTGGAACAGAAAAGTCGACCAAGAAGGAGATAATTGTGATTCCTATAATAAAGCTTTAAATTGTTACAGTTTTCTTTTTAACTGTTTCACATTTTGGAGATGAAATTATGAGGGGGGAAAGTAAAATATGTGAATAAAACAGCTTCAGTTAATGTAACTCAAGTGCATGCATCATAGCAGATGACAAATATGCCATAAAACTTGAACTTTGTGCGATGCAAGCAACGTGAATGTTACCAAGTTCGTGAAAGTGACTTTGTCCATGAATTAACATGCAGAAATACTCTCCTGTCAGTTAAAATTTATATTTGGTTAGCATGAACCAGTTGTTAATCTTTATATCTGAACAAATTCCAAACACTGCTATACAGGCCAGTGGCACATGACTTCTCAGTCTTCACTTGAACCATTTGAGAAGTGTTTATTTTTAATCTAAAATAATCAACAGACTTTCATGAACCATAGCTCCAAAAATAAGAGACCTTGGGTAATTTAGACGGACCCTGCACATATTCAGTAAGGGCTGTTCCATTAAAACATATATGGGACCCCTGGAAGGCACTTTTAAGGTGGGGTACTCACCCATAGATGCAATTTAGAATTTTCTTATCATTTTAATATGAACTCGGAAATCAAAGTACTCTAGGATATATGTTTAAAAAACTGCCTTCCCATGTATGTTTAAATGGAACAGCCCTAATATCTTTTCTCTGAGAATTTGAATTGCATTTTGTTTGCAAGTAGTTCCAATATTGTTGAGTCTGATACAAATATAATGATAAAGAAATTGTATTTGTTGTGATTTCAGTGGCCCTTGCATATGGTATATATAAGCAAGACCTTCCAGCAGAAACAGAGAAGCCTAGGAATGTTATATTTGTTGATGCAGGTTACTGCTCTATACAAGTGTGTGCTGTTAGCTTTAATAAGGGCAAACTCAAGGTAAATTGAAAGGGTCTGTCTGGTTATGCCATACCTGACCAGATCTTATGTGTGTGTGTGAGAGAGAGAGAGGAGAGGAGAGGCAAGGAAGGGTAGTGTTCTGACAACTTAAGTTGGGGGAAACCAGGTATTGACAGTGTCCAAGTTAGCTATTAACCAGCCCTGGTGAGCGAGAGAAAGAGGTGTCTTCTGCCAGTTTTTATAATGTTAGACTCCATGTAAATTGACTTTTTTTATATAGTTTGCCATGCTTAGACCAGCCTGTGTTTTTGCAAGAGAGTGGGAGATGTGGATGGAGAGAGTAATGTAAAGAACTTAACTTTGATACGCAGTTAAATGTAACTAGACAGAAGTAAGATTGCACAAAATACAACTACAGAAATTTTGCTATATTATTCGAATGAAATCTCTTGAGACCGAAACACAAGAAACAAAAATCCCTTGAAACATTAATTCTTTTTCTGGTCTCTAAATTTTTTTACTCAAGTTTGGTGAACATACTGAAACCCCAGTATGAATGTTTTAGCATCAATTGTCAGTTTTAGAGTAAAATGAACCCAAGAATACTACAATTTACTTGTGCATTTGGCCATCCAGTCAGAAATAGCTGAAGACAGAGACCTAGACCTGATACACAGAATAGGGAAAATTGCAACCATTTCAGTTGGCTAATCAGTGGTTTTGACTAGAACTTGCTTCGTCAACAACACAGCCTGAACTTCTGTTTATAAATACCAGAGAGAACCTTGATGTAATTCAATTGGAAGATCATTTTACTCATTTTGTTTAGAAATGAACCTTCCTTTTTCAGTTGCTTGTGTTGCTGGCAATTTATTTCACACACTTTTTCCAGTCAGTAAATCACAAATGATTACTTGTGTGCTAGAATGAAAATATTTTAGTAAACAAAATGGCACAGTGATTGAAAAAACAAGGTGTGGTAAATGCTTCTATAAACAGCCTATGTCTGAGTGTGAGGGTTTTGCACTATTGCATCCTCTGAATGGAACTGTGTGGTACTCTGGGGTAGGCAGCTATGTATTTTGGATGCAGGACATTTTTTTTTTTTTAAATCGAAAAAAAAAGAATGCATTTCGATAAAATGGTGTACAAAAACATTTCTGTTCTCATTTAATGTAGTGAAGTCTTTGGACACCAATGTCCAATAATAAATCATCTGCCAAAATAATTGGATTGTTTGGACCTGTCAGACTTAAAATGTTTTGATCCATTAACTTAAACTATTTTCAAATGAACCTGTGCCTGTTTTACACTCATATAGGTTGATTTTATTTTTTTATTTTACAGAGAGCATACATTTTTCTTGCAGTCACGGGCCTGTATTATACTCCTATAGGCTGATTTTTTTTTATTTTGCAGAGAGCATACATATTTCTTGCAGCCGTGGGTATGATTCAAATAGTGTAAAAGAGATTTTATGACTGTATAATTTATAAAAAGCTTGGCCATTAGAGACTGATCAGAATTTTGTCCTAACATTCTCCACTCTAATTTCAAGCCTGACAAAAAAATACAAATCCTGCATTTTTTTAAAAAAAAATTTTTTTTAAGTAGCTTTGAAGCTTGTTCTCTTGGTTGAAATGAAATTGGGACAGACTTCACATTGCACCATTTTGTATAAGGGTAATCAACCTAAGGCTGCTTGGATGTGTGCTCAATCAGGTGGAATGCACAGGTTCACATGGAATATTGAAAAGAATTTTATTGGATTATTATAAGCGAAGAGACAGTGTAAAAGAATTTTTTGTTGAAAAGGAATAAAATGATTTGAACATAGGATCCTGGTGCAGGAAGTGCCTGCAATAAGATGAAAATTTTAACACTATTTCCAGTTAAACTTACACTTGGAATGGATTGGTTAGGGCAGTTGGTGATGTGAATGCTGTGTTAACTAAACCACAGGCATAGCTTCCAGGTGGCCTGTTATTCCCATATTTTGAACATGAATATGGGTGTATGCTTTTCTTGTTAAAAATCTGCTTTTCAGAAAAAACAATTTAAATTAAAACTTTCCTTGCAATTTTCTGTTTAGGATGGCCTCCTGATTTCATTCTGAGAGTAAATGTATTGCATATATATTGAGATAAAGAGTTCCAAAATATGATTGGTTCATTCAGAATTGAGGCTACCATGCCAGTCTTCAGCCAACATATTGGACTGTGCAAAGCAGTTGCTATCACTGTATCTCATCTATATAATATTCAGCTTCTAGTCATGTCGATAAGGAAAGCAAAAGATTCAGAATTTTCTCCAGGAAAGAAAACAGAACTGGAAGGACAATTATGCCGCCATGTTTAGATTTGTGAAACCATATAGTAAAGGAGAAGCTTTGAGTTTTGCAAATTGTGTAATTGTGATTTCACTATTGGGCAAGGAGGTGCCCATGACATAAAACAGCATGAAATAAGTAATAAACATCAGCTTGCATCATCATCATCAACAACTCAGCCTGAAATTAAGATGTTTATAAATACCAGAAAGAACCTTGATGTAATTTGAGGTTTCGGTTTACTAAATTTCTTATAGAAATGAACCTTCCTATTTCAGTTAGTAGTGTTGCGCGATGTATTTTGCACTTTTTCCAGACGGAAAAATCGCAAAGGATCACACATTTCTAGAATGAAAACAGTTCAATAAAAACAATAACAGAATTCAGATCATCAAAGAAAGAAGGTACATTGGAATTGATAATGATTGAAAAATACACTGTGTGGTAAAGGCTCCTATAAATAGCCTGTGTCCGAGTATGTGTTGCACTCTTGCACCTTCTGAATGGGCACCCAAATGGAACAGGATGTTGCAAGGGTGCAACACATGCATCTTTGATATTAAATAAAGTTTTTGTCCTTTACTGATAGTAGTAGATGTTGTAAATAGTTGCATCTGCATTAAAGTTTTAAAAATTACCATTTGTTCCTGAAAATCGGTATTTCTGTCATAAGCAGTAAATATTTTGTACTCTGGGGTTGGTAGGTGCACAGGGAAACAAATTCTTTAACTGTAGGATGCAAAAACTGTAGGCCCAGTATAATAAACTGGCACATAAATTCAGTTACGTGCTTGACGGGTCCATCCCTACCATTATGGATTTTGTCTTGGAGTCATAAATTGAAAGCTGTTGAGATTCCCGCATTGTAACCATAAATACACTTAATGGGCATGAAGAGATGAATTCAGATATGCAACTGAAATTAACCACTGTGTCTGAAATTAACTAGGATGAAAGATTGGGGGTGTAAGTGGGACAAAGTGATGGCAGCATGGGGATAGTGTCTTACAAATACTATAGTTTTATATAATAAGGGACTTGACTGACTTTGATAATTCCATGACAAAAGTTTAAAACCTCAGTTAACCAAAAGTCTCCCTGAACTGAATTTGGACCTAATGGTTCTCAGTATTGACAGGTTTTCTTATTATTTTATGAGATTTATTTGTTTTCATCTAGCAATTTTTGGATTAAAAAAAGCAATACTTAAGTGCCATCTTCTTTCCGAGCAAGAGTACTTACAGGTACATTGCCCATTATTATCATATTAAATAGAAAAATTTGCTATAAAAGAGAGATTAGAATTTTTAATTAAATGTATCTTATTTCTTAATTCAGGTAAATTCTGTGGCTTTTGATGCTAATCTTGGAGGTCGGGATTTTGATAAAGTGCTAGTGGACTATTTTGTAGAGGAATTTCGAACCAAGTTCAAACTTGATGTGCATAAAAGCTTGAAGGCCTATATTAGACTGACTCAGGAGTGTGAGAAACTAAAGAAATTGATCAGCACAAACTCGAACAAGATTCCCCTCAACATCGAGTGCTTCATGGATGACAAGGATGTCAATGGTTCAATGGACAGGTGGGTATTCAGTTATAACAAAAGTAAGGGTAAAAGATTAAATGCCATGAGACTTTACAGATCAGTGTTGTTAAGTGGGTACAGTTATTGATAAATGGTAATAATATTCATATAACTTTTCATTCCTTACTGGCAAATTTTTTCAGGTTTCAGGGAGAATCATATTTTATCAGTTATTGTATATGAATGAAAAAAGTTATCAAAGATACTGGACAAGAGTGGATAGTTTGCATGAGCAAGGTAGTTATAGCGAAAGTATTATTTTCTCTGTCAGAAATATTCTCTTGTCACTCCCATGCCCATCTAGTCTTGCTTCTTAAATTATAGCGTCAGTTCTGTTGTAATTGATTTTATTTTCTCTTTTTTATAGAACTGCATTGGAAGAATTGTCAGCTTCCTTGTTGCAGAGGGTAGAAAAATTGTTTGTGCAGATAAAGGAACATTCCAGTAAGTCTCTAGTCTAGATCTGCAAAATTTTCATCATTTTTATGTTCTTGTCTCTATAGCTTTTTTCCATTGCTGTACAGGGCAGTAGTATTTAGCATTCATTCATCTTTCCATCTCCATATTTGTGATGCTGGCCTCTTCTCTCAACTGGGCAAGTTAGTTTATATTCAGTGGTTATAATAATTACCTTTCATTATATCTGAGGAATATTCCATTTATCTCTAGTTGCAAAAGGTTAACACACTTACTTGTTCTGTAGGGGGTGGGGTCCAAACCTTGTTTGTGTCTTTATAATTTTAATTGTTTTGTATTCTTGTTATCCTGGGGAAAGAAACGACATTCTCCTCTTCATCCCCACTTCTGCTTCTTCACCCTTAGAATCTTTTAGGTGGTTTAAATGGAATAGCCCTGAGACTGGAGACAACAGTCACGTCACTTAGAGAGACAAATTTATGGAATTTTGTGTCACCTGCATTAGCATCTTGCGTCATGGCTATTGCTTTTCCATTTACGAGATGCTGACCACATTTTTCAGCCAAATAAAACTTTTGATTTGCAGTATTTGATTTGCACTTGGTCTTTTATTATAAGCATTTAAAGCAAGATGTTAAAAAATATGTTTGAACAATCCAAACCAAAAATCGGATTTTCTGCAATGAGATGGGGGAGCGGATACGCAAATGGACACTGGTGAGATACCAGATGCAACTAACACTTGCTCCATGGCCAACTTTGTTTGCTCTTGTATGGCATTTGTTTTATGTCTGAAAACCACTTTGCTGGAGTTGTCTATTTTTAGAATTAACTGTTTAATAACTTTATGTAATCTGGGTGTGTGAGTTGATAGTAATTCTTAAAAAGTGGAATGGTGAATTCTCTGTAGAAGTGATACTGCAAAAGTTGATTACCATTAATTTATACATTTGTTCTATTTACAGAATTAACTCCAGATGAAATATACTCAGTTGAAATCATTGGTGGATCATCTCGAATACCTGCCCTTAAAGACTTGGTTACCAGAGTGTTTGGTAAAGAACCAAGTACAACCCTTAATGCTGACGAGGCCATAGCTAGGGGATGTGCACTACAGGTATAGTGTTATACCATATTCTCATTTATTGTATTCATGAATCAAGCAAAAAATAGGAGAATTTTCAGTTTTTCTTTTAGTTGAAGGAAAAGCATGAACTTTGAGCTAGGCTAATGAAGCTGATATTTTGATTGTATTCAATAGAAGGGTTTTCAGTGGAAAGATGCTCATTTGTTGTAATGCACTCTATGGAAAACATAGAGTATACTACCTTCTAGTGAGACCACCTTATAATTGGGTAATTGTGCAATATTCATTATAGTGTAGCGAGACTACTTTATAATAAACTAACAGTATAATATTCATTTTAATACTGCATGGAAGTCAGACGATGTTGCCTTACAGTGAGACCATAATTGTGCAGTATTCATTATAGTGATGTCCATGGAAGCCGTAGAGTGTACAGCCTTATAGTGAAACCATTTTATAATGAAGTACATTTCTCCCACATGATAATGCTTTCTGTGGGAGTTGTAGAGTGTACTGGCTTGCAGAGAGACCACCTTATACAGGTGTATATGATGCATTCCACCCTCATTATAATGCTATTCATAGGAACAATATAGAGTACTGACTTTAGTGAAACCACCTCATGCATGCAAGTTGACTACCTCTGAATAAAATAGGATTCGTGACCATTCTTAACTTGCAAGAGAAACATTGCTATAATGAAGATGAAATGGTCCTGCATTGCGATTGTGAGGGAGCTGACCTGTAAATTATTTAAAGGCTGATTGGGGACTTGACAGCAGAAGGGGTGGTCTGTCCCCTCTATTATGCTTTAGCCCCTGGTTTCAGTCAGTAGTTACAGGGCTCAGCATAATAGCTTCCCTGAGGCTCTAGCAATCGTGGTTCAGTGATCTCCTCAACCTTTTGTTTGATGGTCCACTACTGAAGAGGAATTTGCGGTCACAGAACAGAGCATCACTTGTGCAAAGCACTCTTCAAATCCTCCACTTGTTTGGCTTGTATCAAATGATCTCAGTTAAGACCAGTTTTTGAGCAGGGTCAGATGATTCATTGCTTGGGCTAGGTGGAGAAGTTTCTTTAATTGGTGCAGTAGGAAATGCATTAATCCTATATGCCCCCCCCCCCCCCAGTTAACTGCAGTTCTGGATTTTTTTATTTTTCTCTTACAAGAAAATGATTGCTCGGTATCCACCATTAAGGTTTATAGAGCAGCCATCTTAAACATTCTTGGGGGTCCCGAGTGGTCTAAAGTGCTCACCGTTCCAGATCACTGCCATCTCAACTCTGTCTGCGTGGGTTCGAGTCTCAGGCTCGGCTAGCGTGGGTACGTGAGAAAGCTTGCTAGTAGCTTCTCGTGGGTTGGTGGTTCTTCCCAGGGTTTTCCAGGGTTCTTCCTCCACAAGTTGTACTGGCTGCCATGTATAACCTATCTTGAGCTGAAAAATGGCATTAAACCCTACAACTACAACAACTTAAACACTCTTGAGGTCTCAGTGGGCTTCACTATATTGTCTGAGACACATATTTCATAACTGATTAGGTCCTTTGAATGCCAAACACTAGTCCAAACTCGTAAATGATGATGTGGAACCTCTCTTGTGTTCTTTGGTCACTATTTAAACTTTCTTACGAATTTTTATTTGAAACTTTTCAAGAACTTGCTCCGAAACAGTGTTCCTCCTCTCTCTGGCATTGATGGTACAAATGCATGTAATTCATGCTTTGTCAGTGAAAATGGGTTGTTTACATGGTAAATACAATTCTGTCTCAAATTTAGCAACTGGGGTTTCTGGACAAGAATTTGCTACCTTTGGCAGATCCTGTTCCTGTTAATTTCCCCAGCAACCAAGTCCTGTCTGTGTTGGGGATGATCAAAAAGGACTCTTTTCCCAGTCAGAGCTTTATGGTTCTACCTTTCACACCTTTCCTTTATAACGGGCTTCTCATAATTTGACAGCTGCCATCCCACAAAGGTTGATTGTTTGGACTATTAAAAGAGTTGATCAGTCTTGGTGAGAGGGAGAGCTTTCTCATATGCCCATAAAGTCAGGGCTATTGCTGCATGGTAGGCTTTTTTAATAATTCCTCTTTGGATGATGTCATGAGAGCCATCATGCATTCTTGATCCACTTTCAGTTGATTTTACCTTCAATCATTTGGTGCAACAGAATGAGAGTATTTATGTTTGGATCCAGTTATATCAGCCCAACAAATTATCAAGCTTTCCTCAGGTTTGCAGCATTAAACTTTCTACTGACCACAATGGTAAATTGCTTGACAGCTCGTCTTGAGGCCATGAGCCTACATTGGGCTAGGGAATTCAGCAGTGGAATAATAGCAGTTAATCTATTCCTGCTATTAACTCTACTTTCTGCATGTACTTACTGCCCTGCCTACTAAGCCTGATAAGCAGCCTGCCTTCTGGCTGCTGTTTGTAGGCTGATTCCCAGAGCATCATAATGGTTGCCTTGTGAAAGCTTCTCAAGTTAGTGCACATGCTGTCTACATTTTCTATATCAATCTTGTCATGTGCAAACTATGTAATTTAATGAAAACTAATATTTTAAACACTTGCCAAAGTTTTGTGCCACTCATTTCCACCAACAAATAGATATAATCCTCAGGAATCAATGTTTATATTCACATATTCATAATAAAAAATACACCTCAAGATATCTTCTTGTGTTTATAATGTATATTAGACTACTTTTCTCACCACTATTTTGCATAACTGGAATATTTCTGTGGAGAAAGAACTGTAAAAAGAATTCCATCACCCCTGCATTTTCATCTAAATTAAATGTTGGCCCTGAATCAGCTGTCAAGTTTTCCACATATAATGGTCCCATGTGTTTCGACCAGAAAAGATTGTCGCTCATTTCATCCTCAGATTCAGATAAATCTGAAATGTCAGGTGTTGAAACAGGACATAAACTAATGTCCGATCCTTCGTCTTTAATTGGATCATTAAAGGCAGTGTCATTTGCAATGTCATCACTTCAAATCCTTCAAAACTTTTGTTGGAATCGTGGTCGGAAAACATGAATGTTGCCATTTTGTTTCACTTTGACAGTTGACCTCGTTTTCAAAGGAAATTCTCACTTATATGCTGTAAAACTACTAATAGAACACTTCGATCATTTTATGTAAGGACTATTATCATTGGCTAAATATTGTTAATAAAACCCTGGATGTTTGCGATTTCATCCGATGCAAAGCTTTAATATGAAACGTTTATATGTGTCTCGGGGGTTTCCCAACCCATGGCCGGAAATGCATGTATGAGCCAGCCGGGACAGACTAAGTATTATTAGCAGCTTGTATATGTGTCTCTGGGGTTACAAGGCTATTTTTAGCATTGCATATATGTGTTAGTAGAAGGTACAGAGTTAAAATGTATGGGCTGGGTGGAGAAAGGGAAAGAGGGGGTTAAAACTATTGGTTATTTGTAATACTTTCCTGCTATTACTGCAAAATTTCCTCTTCTGTCCCTGCTTTGATATCTATCAGTGTTGGTCCATGTCAAAGAAGGATGATCCTCTAATTGTTTGAAGTGGACCAAGGTATCAGTCTGGGTAACGTTTTTCATTGTGGATCACAAATTACTAATTATGGACTAACTAATTGTAAGAGATAATGTTTTTAAACTTGAGTCAAATGACAGGAGAAGACATAGTGATGCAATAATAAGGAAGTATTACTTAAGTAAAATTTTACTCTTGCCACCAGATTTTTTAAAATCGGGACATGATGAGCTAATTAGAGAAATTTAAATGTTCAGGTAGTTACAGTGATGCTCCAGCTAAGATAGATCAAGGGAGGCAAGTCACCTTGTTCAGTGGTTTGGCAGTGACTTTGAGAGAAGGATGCATTAATGATGACCTAATAAAAATGGATTAGAGAAGAAAAATTGGGTCATAGATAAAACTCATCTTTCCTTAGATACAGAAATAAAAAGCTAAAATCATGAATTGTTGTTACCTTATATATATATATATGTATATAGATGTATGTATGTCTTGCCTTAAATGAGGTTGAGGTACATAAGAGTTACCATGTTTGTCTGTCCATCCATTCAGTTTTGTTTGTAAGTCAGTTTAACAGGTGCTATAGTAAGGCATTCATGTTTTAGGAACACATATTTTGTTTATTTCATGAATACATTTTACAGTGCTGTGCCAGTAAAATGAGTCTTTGCCAAAATGGCCCTGTAAATCTTTGTTGATCATGATATGGTCAGCTTACAATGCAGGAGACCCAGTAAGTCTTAGCTGATCATAATATTTTCAGATTGCACTGGAGACAGCTCTGTAAATCTTTGTTGATATTTTCAGATTACACTGCAGCAGGCCCTGTAAATCTCTGTTGCTCATGATACTTTCAAAGTACACTGCAGAGGTTCAGCAAGATATTTTCATGTTACAATGCAAGAATGATTGTGTCTTGTCAGATGTTTGTTTTGTTTTCAGGATAATTAGATTCTGTTAATTTTATTTCAGTCTGCCATTCTGTGTCCAACATTCAGGGTGAGGGATTTCTCCATCACAGAGTGTCAGCCATATCCAATTACACTTTCCTGGGGAGCAGAGATTGGAAGCGAGGAGTAATTTAAAAATCTTAATTTTATATTACAATATCTTATAAAAATGAAAACCCAGTTTTTGCTTATTAGTTGCTCTTTAAAGTCTGACTCGACAGAACTTAGTAATTGCTGGATACAGTGCTGCTTGAAACATGTAAAGTGTGCAATTCTCCCCTAACTATGAACCCAAAATTTTCTTTCGCTTCTAGTAAAGATAATCATTCTTGAGGCAGTTAAAATTTGTGATTCTTTATCTAAAAGTCTATATGTAGTAAAAAGTAGGCAGGGAATATAATAATATAGTGATTATTAGGTATCATGGATTCAGGTTTCTTAGGTCATTTATTGTATCATGAATCCATGCTGGCACCCTGATGCGAGAATTTCTTTTTATATGCCAGCAGTAAGTCAGGTGTTATATTGTTGTCTGTCCATCCATCTTTTTGCTGTCAATTTCATTTCTGCACAATATCCTGAGTTGTCCAGGATAACATTGACCAAATTTGGGGGCTGGCATACACTTGGGTTAAGGAAGAACAAGAGTGATTTTGGGGTCAAAACCTGAAAGGTTATGGTCACTGTGACTGAAAGAAGAAAAATGGTTTCCACCCAATAAGCAAGTTTTCCATCAACTTTGGATAGCTTACACTTGGGATAAGGAAGAAACTTACTGATTTTGGGTTCATTGGTCAATTGTCAAGTTCAGTGTGGCTCTTAGAACAAAAATGGTTTCTTCACAATAACACAAGTTCTGTGTCACATACTTGGACCAAAATTTGTGGATGACCTGCACTTGGAATAAGGAAGAAGACTATCAGTTTGGATGTCAAAAGTTTGGATAGAGATGAAGCCTGTCGATTTTGGGTTGAAAAGATTAATGGTGTTGGTCACTGTGACTAAAATGAAATAAGTACTTGCTGCACAAAAATGTCTGATATCTATATCGAGGACAGTCAAACATGGGGGGCCTGCAGTGTGCATTGTATGAAAGTATAGTGGGTTGTTTTTTTTTGCTTTTGCTTGGTTATTCAAGCATTCACGTAATGTTGTTGTTTGCTTTTAGTTCTATGGAGGTGTTCCCACTGTTCCATGCCATTCCAATGTCCAAGATGCTCACATTTTACAGAAAGGAGGGTTTTACTCTAGAAGTCCAGTATAGAGATCCACAACATGTACCTATACCAGATCCACATATTGGTAAGCATGGACTCCCATACTCAACATATGTGTAAGCAGGTCAGCTCCTATATGCACAGTTTTTTTTTTCAATGCACAGATTTAGGTGTTAATCTATTAAAGTTGCATATTGAGTTTAACAAATTAGTAAAAGACTATTACACTGTAACACAGGGACCTAAGATGGCAGTTTTCTTATGTTGCCACAAAAACAGTGGCCAAATGTATAGGCAGACAAGGGTAATACTATATGCCTTTTGTAGTGTTGCCTCTGTCCACATGCCCATGAATAACACCGCAGTGAAGTTTTCCATTTTGGTCATTTCATGCACTGCAGCGAGGCATCAGTGTTACATGAACACATTTCTAGCTATGTTTTAAAAAAAATGAACCATCTTAATCATGCAATGTTCCTAATGAATATTATGAAGAATAATGCAATGTAAAATTATGATCACTGTATTGTACAGCTTGTAGACGTTCATATTTCAGTGAGCAAATATTATGGTAATCATATTTAAGTGTGCTGTATCTCTTGCAGGAACATTTAAGATCAAGAACATCACCCCACAGGCTAATGGTGAGAGTTCCAAAGTCAAGGTGAAAGTGCGTGTCAACAACCATGGCATATTCACTGTGCAGTCGGCATCCATGTTGGAGAAACAGGAAGAAAAGGAGGAAGCCATGGAAACAGACCAGAATAGTAAAGAAGAGAAGCAGGAACCTGTATCAGATGATTCCAGTACTAATCAGAAAGCTGATGGAACAAACCAAACGGAGGTAATTACACAATTTCATCGGACAACCCCTGTGTTCCCAGGGGCATCTGGATCCCAGCCTGTGCTGGGGAAAACTATGTCTCTGTAGGCCAGGAACATTTAGAGGGGGGTTGGGTGAAGAGAGAGAGAGAGAGAGAGAGAGAAAGGACATGCTCCCTTTTTATCTTCATTGGACAACCCCCTCTGTTCCCAGAGGGTCTGGATCCCTTCTGTATATTGGGGAAGACTACTTCCACTGTGTGCCAAGAACATTCTGTGACCTCAGTGGTTCTAAGGTCATTTAAGGGCCAGGGATCCCTGTGTGCCAAGAACATTCTGTGACCTCAGTGGTTCTAAGGTCATTTAAGGGCCAGGGATCCCTGATGCTAGCAGCAGTTCTTTCAATGATGGTGAGGAAACAGCAGCATTTTGATGTAGATTCATTCATCACTTTACAGGGTTTTAATTATTGGGTTTCAGATAAAGATTAGGTTGGTACGCCTGCTGTTCTATGCTGCTGTTTAATCCCAGTGGAGATGGCCTGACAAGGAATGGAGATCAGATTAACATTGGCTTCATTACCAGGAACCTCCTCTCCCTATCATGAACCCCATCTTTTTTCACAAGTCCTAACTGGTTTAATTCAGGGAAGAGGTACGCACCATTCTGTGAAAGAGCCCATTTGAAAGGATGGAAAATGACCAGACTCCTGCTTTCAACTCCTGGGTCTTTCTGGTGTTGAACAAATGTTGAAAGTTTAGGCTTGCACTCGTACTTACTGCTGTAAACAGATTTCTTCAGGAATACTTCAAGATGGGGACTATACCTTGATCAAGAATGTCATATGGTCTGGTGACTAGGCAGTCTCCATCAATCATTTGTTGCATACCTTCACATCTCCATCTCCCATCCATACAGGACATACCAAGGGGTTTTGTTTCGATAAGGGAAGTATTTAAGTTTTCTGCCCCCAATGACTTTACCAGCATGATGGGGATAGTTGCAGCTCACTTGAGGTCATTAGGAATACCATCCTCCAGTATTTGTTAACTGGTTGATGAACAGCATCCTCAGAAATTTTCTTCTGGATGAATTGGCCCTCTGGTGGTCAGTTGTGACCCATCTCAGTCTTGTCCCAAACCTAGAGAAACTTGTTCTTGCCCCTCCAAAGGACTTGGTGTGGTTGAATTTCCATTTCTGCCCAGAGAGGATTTGTATTGGTCTGGACAGGATTGACCAAAGTCAGTCCCTTGTAATGGTTTTTCTGGGCAAAGCCTTCCCCTCATCGTGACTCTTCTGGCCAAGACTTCATTGTGGGATAATCTTTACCTCACTCTCCTCGAGGGGTCAGGGTCAGGGGGGCTCAGAACTTGGCTTCTGACATGGTTCCATAGGTAATGTTTACTTGTGCCCACTCCATTTCATGCTTCTTCAAAAATGGTGACTGCACAGATAATCTCCATCATCTTCAATCAACTTGTATCAGATTGTTAGTGCAGGCAGATTTTCACCATTATCTGTGTTAGTGCAGGCATCCCAGTTCATATGACCAAAGTTCACTCCTTTCTATACATTGGTGTATCAGATTTCAGAGTTCTTTAAAGCAGGGGTCTTAAACACGCCGTATCCTGTGGCCCGCAAAATGATTGGCATCACAAGGTGTCATGAGAGATAACAAAGGTGGTGCGGCCTTTGGGCCATCAAAAATGCCCTCATGCTGCCCTCAGGGTGGTTTGAGTTTGAGACCCCTGTTTTAAAGGATTTTGGTCCCAGAAGTGACTCCTCATATAAACAACTTGCAAGGATTTGTTGTCCTCACAAGGTGTCATTGCATTATGGTTGTCTCAGACAACACATCATTAATAGTGTACCTCGGATATCATGGAGGTACACATGCTTCTTTTCTTTGTGTGTAAGTCTGGAATCTTCTTAGATGTGTAGCCTTGGAGTAGATGGAGTATTTTTAAGTCTCTATAGTACTTGATCAGAGTGTTGGTGAATGGTGGGCTTATTAACTATAAGAATAAACAACAGGCTTCTCTTTTATGTCTCTTAATTATCAGATTGGAGGGATTGGATGGAGTAAGCTTTTAGTTTAAGGTGAGATCATGCTTTACTACCCTACTAAAAAGTCGGAAGTTGCTCCACAAGTCAGGATCTCGACTGCTTGGTTCATCCTGGTAGGTGGGCCCCCCCCCCCCCGACCTGTTGGTAGATGAGCCCTAGAGATTACCACAGAGAAAGGATCTGCTTTCATAGCATAGGGGGTCTGTCGACCATAACAGTCAAAAGATTCTGCATCTTCTCATTAGTCCATGTTGAGCGATCAATCAACCAGAACACTTGGCTCATCTCGAGCAATCAATCTCAGACATGCTACTTATCCTGAATATATTATCATCCTGAATTTTTGTTTACATGTCCAAAAATTTAGATTTTCCGAATTTTACCAAAATTCCGATTTTTTAAAATGCAGTAAAATAAAGTACATTTTGATTTCTGCCTGCAGAAATTCTGCTAGGAATACACTACAGTAAAACAGTGAAAATTATCATTTTTACTTTTTTTTCCTTTTATTCTGATATTTAGTGTGTTAATTGAATTAACACTAAATATCATAAAGATGGAAATGGAAAAATGATTCTTACTGTATGACTGTAGCATATATTCTTCACATTAAGTAAGATGTCAGTTCCTTTGTAGAGTTTTTGTAACTATGGTCATAAACACTGTGATTTTTAAAATCCAAATCCTAATCTTTTTTCCTTTGGCATCACCCAATTTTCATTACACACAAGGTGGCAGGTCTGCAGTCTGAGAGACAGGTGTTTGAGCAATGTTGCCAGTTGCATCTTACAGGAGGCAATCTGCTTCCAGGGTTTACAGTTCGAAGTGGGGAATTGGCTGTGATTGGTGCAGTGGGAAATGGATTGATCCTGGTTATCCCCCTTTGAGCACAGTTGGAGATTTTCTTTTCCTTTTCAAGGAAAGTGAATGTTTTGTGCCCACTATAAAGGTTTATGTGTCCTTCTTAGTCATTACACCATGTATTGTTTTTCCGTACGATTTTCAGTGAGCACATCAGAAACTGTAAATTATAATTCCAATCTAGATTGTATTGTCGTAATTACAGATGGGGGCCTTGGGTCAAGGCCAAGTGGTCTAAGATACATGCCTTTACAGATCACTAACATTTCGCCTCTGTCCATGTGGGTTTGAGTTTTGGCTTGGCCAGTAGCTTCCCATGGGGCAGTGGTTCTTCCTGGGGTTTCCCCGTTTTACCTTGCCACGGTGCTATACAGGTCCCAGTAATAAACTGCTAGACAGTATAACGTGAGATGCAGTGGAAAACGAGGTGAAGTCCTCTTACCCTTCCCATCCTAATTTTAGTTATTTGGACAGTGGTATGCTCAATGAACTTGTTCATATCAGTTAAAACAATTCTTTTACATTTTATGGTCATGTGATATAAAATCCTGTGGCCTACATTTTCTTTTTGATTAAAGAGGTCAAAGAATTTGGTAATATAAACACCTGTGTACAAAAAAAGGCAGATTGCAATTGAATATTGATGCTGCAAGATTAGGCACTTGTATATCTTATGTAAATACTAGATAAAGGGCTTGTATGGCAGCTTGTTTATGTTAAAAGTTATGTTTATATTATAAGATCTCTTTTACTGTAAGTTTTATTATCCATTGCATGGACTATATCCACTTCAATGTATGATTTCAGGGCAAAATGGAGACTGATCAGACAGAAGGGCGGACTGCCAGTGAGCAAACTGCCGAGACTCAGAAGAGTGAGGAAAAGCCTCAGAATATGGAAGACAATAAGGGGGTACATATTAATCATGTCAGTGGGATGAAATTGATGTGGAAAGATAAGAAAAATTAAATGCCCTCATTCTATAATTACTTTCCATTTCTCTTGGAAAAGAAACAAGAGAAATGGGTTCTGGTACTTTAACTTTGATGGTTTTCATTTTTCATGGTTTTAATGGATGAGCAAGATCACAAATTGAAAGACAACGAAATATCAACCAAGACGATGGCCACCCTACTTCTAGTCATAAGCAATGGAAAAGCATCTTTGTTTTAGTACCATGGCTGTCTCTGTGCTTATAATGTACAGAATACCTTAGGATAAGTACATGAATGGCAAGGAGTACTGGAATTGATTAA
This sequence comes from Megalonaias nervosa, assembly GCA_016617855.1. NCBI lineage: Eukaryota > Metazoa > Mollusca > Bivalvia > Unionida > Unionidae > Megalonaias > Megalonaias nervosa. Next base: position 43,053 of record JAECUM010006373.1, on the reverse strand, counting down.
TTACAATTTAATTATAATACAAAATTTAATGAACATAAAAATTAGTGTAAAGTTGTAATGATTCTATCTGAGTCATGTAATAAATGTCCATGTCATTTATTTACCAAAGCACACATTATTCACATTCATATTTACTGTTCTGCACATATCAATTAACTGTTAAATAGACAATCAACAGATTAGTCTTGCTTTCGCAAAAGTTCATTTCAGACGTGTCTCTCTGAAGTGCTACTTTGTCCCGTGTGCGGTTGAGCCACTTAGTGAGAATTGGCTTGAGGGTATTGTTTTCAGGTCAGCCAAGACTAATCTGAATGTACAGCTCCACTGTCAGTGTCTTTGCAGTTTATGTAGAGCATATTTTGTAACTGTTCTGCAGCTGCAACCATGACAGTAAATGTATTAAGAACACCACCATTCATCCAGACTTTATGGAACCAACTTTGGACCACAAAGCAAAATGATGTGTATGGGTTTGGACCACAAGGTCAGGTCACCCAGCAAAAAAGGGTTTTCCATGGGGCAATATCAGCAGGATTGTTTCAGTCTCAGAGGTTTGCAGTCGTTGTCATTGTTCAAGAACCTATTCCCTTGTTGGTGAGAACTTTGTGTTGATGGCATTCTTAAAGAAGATGCAAGAACCTAATTACACAAGATCACAATAATGGTATTAAAATGGTGTTAGTTCAGGTATGTGTGGAAAAAGAAGATATTTGCTTTAAGATCTCTTCATTTATGCCCAATGTTAGCCATTAATAACTTAACATAATAACTGTACTATGGATTAAACCAGTTTGCTCACAAATTCATAGAAATGAATTATGGTATAATCTTTTACAGCGACATGTGCATCATTTGTTTTCTTTCTAGGTGATAGATGTAAATTAGGTTTCTATGAATAGGTACTTTTTACCCAGACCATAAAATGTGAAACCCATGCAGTAAGTGTTTCACTGAAGTATCTCAGTAGCTTTTGATGAATGTAACAGTAGGTATAAATTTTTGCCTTGTTAATGAATATTTGTTAAAATCTCATTATAGTTGGATCAGGAACCCAGAAATATTGTTACGTTATAACACTTGTTTCAAACACTGCAGTCTTACATTCATCAGTAATTTTACAACAGTAATGTTTTCTATTTAACTTTCATACTAAATATTTAGGGCTGTTCCATTTAAGCATACATGGTACCCAGGAAAGGCAGTTTTTTAAAAATATATGCCAGGGTCCTTTGATTGCACAGAGTTCATATTAAAATGATAAGAAAATTCTAAATTGCATCTGTGAGTGAGTGCCCCACATTACAAGAGCCTTCCCTGGGTCCCATGTATGTTTTAATGGAACAGCCCTTAGCTTACCTGGACACAAGTCCCAAGTGAATTTTGTTTATGGTCCTTCATCTATCATGCATCTTCCACCATGCATTGCCCATTGATGGTTGTTATTTACAATAACTCAGAATGTCCCTAATAAACTTGCATTTTGTGAATATGCAAGCATTAAATTCAAACCCTGTACCTTTCCATCTTATCCTGCAGCTTCTTTTCTTTTTGGAACTCCTGCCTTAGGATTGTCTTTCCATGTGGAAACATGCACTCTTGAGATCTATTATAGAAGTAACTTAAGTTTCTGTATCTTTGCATGTCATTTTCAATAAGTTTCTTTGCTGGCATTATTAAATGTGCCATCAAGTTTCAGAACTGGTGGTGATCAGCTTCCTAGAAATTGAGATTTGCCAAACAGTGCACAGAAATCATAAACCTTTGAGGTTGAGATTTTGTGTCAGCTAATTGTAGTGGACTTTACTTTTGAAAGGTGGCTGTAATGGTAAACTGAATTTTCTTGAGTCTAGACCTAGAATTTCACCTGGTGAAATTGAGGTCAGCTTTTGTATTAATTTTTGAAAATATTGGGAAAAAGTCAATATTCATTGTTTTAAATGCTTTTAAGTAAATGCAAACTTAATTTTTAGTTTTGCATATAAGCAGAGTCCTGTCCGAGATCCAGTTTTATTTTTTCTTATTTAAGGAAAAAGAAAATGATGACAAAAAGGATAAAAAAAAGAAGAAAAAGAATGGTGTAAAGAGCCTTGACCTGCCAATAGAAAGTTTAGTACCACAACTTCCACAGCAAGTAATACATGAGCTGTTGGAGAAAGAGGTAAAATTACTTGAACAGGTAGAAATGCATTGTTATTCACATGATTTCATGACAGAATTGATTAGGACATGTTTTATTAGTATTTTGTTATTTTTTTTAAAGAAAAAAAGGAAAAACAAGAACCTTCATTTTGGAAGTTCTGAAGCTTAGGCTGTTCTTTTTATAGAAGGCATTTTGGAATAAAGCCAGTCATAATAGTCCATATACGTCTGTAAACTAAGATGTACAACAGCTCAGATTGTATGGGGTTCAAGATGGTCACAACATTCCATGCCCCGTGGTAAGCATTTAAGGCTCAGAAAGTTAAATGTCACTTTCACTGGCTTAGAAATCTCCATTGTGGACCAAATGGCATTGCATTATTCACTTGGTAAACTTAATTGTCATGGTATTTGAGTTTGAAGTTTGTATAGTTGTGCAAAATTTTAGGTACAAATTGATGTTGTACCTAAATGGTATCATAATTACAATGTTTGAGGTTGTCATGGGTATAGTTAATATTTTCAGTTCTTACTTCAATATTTAAGATTTTAGTGCCATGGATATAGCTGCTGTCTTCTTACTTCAGTGTTTTCCATTTTCCAGAACAAAATGATTATGCAGGATAAGCTAGAGAAGGAGAAAAATGATGCCAAAAATGCTGTTGAGGAGTACGTGTATGACATGAGAGAAAAACTTTATGGCATGTATGAAGAGTTTTGTAAAGAGGAGGTAAGTTTCACAACCCTTTAAGATTTAGACAGTTCAGGCATCATATCCATTAGTGGATTACTAGATATTAATATCCTCCTAAATGCAGTGTTGCATTCAGGTGGTGCCATTGATGGATTCCTCCTCCCCCCCCCCCATTTTGTGAGCAGCTCCAAACAAAATACAAGATTAAATAGGGCTGAGATATGTATTCAGATTAAAATACCTTTTGGTGAATAATCAAATCATAAACTGGTATCTGAATATTCATTGTATCATTTATATGCAAACATGTCCACTTTTAAAGCCCATGTACATTACTCACTTTTGAGTTGGCCTTGCAATAAGTTTGTGTCACTTAGCCACCATACTATGTGCATATGGACTAGGGTCTCAAAAAGCTTGCAACTCAACAGTGGCCATGGACAAGAGATGCAGCACTGTGGGAATATTGAATTGTCTTCCTTCAGGACAGAAGAGAAAAGATAAAATGCAGACTTTGTAAATTGACAGTCGTGATGGTTGCCTTTGACATATTACTGCCATTGTTACCACTAACACTGAAAGTTTAAAGTCGTTCAGTTACTTCATTTAGCAGGAAATCTATTGTCGTTTTGTTTTCCATAATATTTAGTGATCAAACAGAAATCAATTTTTACTTGGTTTTGATAAATGCTTCATAACCAGGTTTTCTTTTTTTTTACTTCTATCGTTTATCTTTATAAAATTAACATGAATCCCATAGGAATTTAAGAATAATATTCAGACATTTATGACTATATTTAATTACCACAGTATTAATACAAATTCTGAACAATAAAGACTATAATGGTTAAAGACACCTAAACTTGGAAATGCTCATTGTCAGGCCCACTTTCATGAGAATTCTTAATTTTGTGTATGTTCACAATGAAATTTTCGATAGCTGTCTTTGGAAATTGAATCAGAAATACTGCAGAAAGCCAGTTTTTATTCAAACAATTTCCAGCTAGCTACACATTATTTGGAGATGTAAAAGAGACAAGTACATACACAACATTAAATGTTTTGTGAAAGTGGGGCAAGGCTTACACTGACCAAGTTTCACTAGTGTTGGAAAATAGTTTGTGTATATCTCTCAAATAGTTCTCCAGTGGTTTCATTTAGCGTCGCTAATTATGCAGATACAACAGTGGTGACTTTTATATATGTATGAATGGTCCATATTTCATTCAAGAACTTGTTAAAGTGGGGTGTCGGGAGGGGTTTACTTGTGGTCTGCTCTTTAGAAGGGTTATGTAGCTTGGTAATTCAGCAACCTGGAAGGCAAGGCAAAAAAGGTCACAGTTGTTACCAGAATTTGATTGAAATTATGGTTTTGTGGTAGCTGATTCAACCAAGGTTGGCAGTGGTGGTAGATATTTCATGAAATATGAATCAGACATAGACTATGAATATTCAGATATTAAAATCAGGTATTCATTTCAGCACTAAATGTTAACGCAGAAAAGTTGCCTAGAGTATGGGGTGGGTAGTGGGGAAGTGCCTAGTTTCTTGTAAATTCCTGAATGATACACCACAAAGTCGCTTTTGGGTAATAAGAAAACATTTTGACAAAGAACCAGTTAATTTGGATGACTTGTTCATGATATTGTTTATTTTCAAGCAAGGACTAGACATTTCAGATTTTAAAAAGTTTTACCAGCATTGGCAACTAGAAATCACCTTGTATGATTGCTAATTTTCAAAACGCATTGCTCCCAAGCCATCCATAATTTTTATTTGGACTTGTATTGTAATGAATTTACAAATTTGGGGCTTCATAGTTTTCATGTGTTCCTTTTTTGTGATACCTTAACATACTCTGCATTTCTATAGCCATAATTGTGCTGATATACCGTTAAACCTTATAGATATATTCTTGAGTGTGAATTTTTTATGATCATTCCGTGATTTGGGTTGTTTTACTTTTCAGTGCAGAATACTACCAGCAATTTAGGCAATATTATCTCACCATTGAAAATAGCATATTTGTCTATTAGGCTAGGACCACTTAACTATCAAGACAAAGTTTTGTTTTCTGGGGCTGCCTTAGACTTTGCTTTCCTAAGTGAGACACCATGTTTTGGGAATTGCTTCTTTTTGTTCCATTGCCTGTCAGCTGTTGAGACTTGGATTGTACCTAAATATCAGCACAGTATTCAGAAGTCAAAACCTGTCGGGATTTGAGGGAGAAGTCACTTGTCCTTGATAGAGGAATAGGGTAGACGTGACTGGCTCAATAATAATAATGATAATAAATTGGTATTTACAGAGTATGAAAAGCCTTTAATAGGGCAGAGAGACATTTTCTGTATCAAAAGCTACTTAGCTACATATTGCCTGAAGTGGAATTTAAAAGTGAATACGGAAGAAAACAAGTGATTGTATTTTGCAGAGGTGGATATGTCAGCAATTGTGAAAAGTGGTACTATGGCCTTACACAGGAAAAGATTGAATCAATTTATAAGTATCTAGGATGCCTATTTTCTTGAAAAAATTCCTGGTATATGTGCCAGAAAACTGGATTCACCAACAGAATTCTTTTGATGTCTTGTTGGACCTAAATAAAAATAGTACCATTGTGATATCCACAGCAGCTAATGTGAAGATCTTGATATTGCAGAAGAATATAAGATATGGTTTCAATACTTAAATTAAGAGGAAGAAATGGTGTTCTCATGAATTTCTGGAAGTTCTTTTGGTCATTAGAACATCAGCCCCTTCATGGGGCCTCCTGTATTTGTTTTAAGTTTTTGGATCTATTTATGAAGCAATCAAGATGGTAGCTTATGGAAAATGGTCAGTTTCAATAAGAAAGACTACTCTCGAAAAATTATGGAAGCCCTTAAAATGTTCCTAGAAGTCTTTGAAAATAACTTTTTGAGGTTGTGCAAACCATGAAAAATGCAAAATTAAAAGTTCAAATGACTTATAAAAAGAAGATTGACAGAATTTAACCATGATATTTGATGAAAGAACCCTGGCATAAAGAGGTTAAATTTTGCATAGATGTTGCTGATCCGTTATTCAAATGATTTCACAAAAACCATTCAAATGAGTTGATCAGTTTTCACAGAAAGCATTCTGGCATAATTCCTATAAATATTGGAAGCATAATTCAAACTAATTTCTTTGCAAACTGCCCTTACATTTGCCTTTGGTTAGATGTCGACATGGTTTGAATTCTTGGCCCGACCTAGACTGTTTGGTAGGAGTCGTATACCTTTGCCTTTAATTTTCATCATGTTTGAGGGGGCATCCATATCATGTAGACCATTTGCCTGGCAGGAGTCAATTTTTGCCATTCATGGCCTGTTGCCTTGGTTGCCTTTTTTTTATTATTTTGCTTTTAAGAAGGTTTGTTAATTCCAGATTTTTTTATTTTTGCTAGAAATTTGTTTGTATCAAATATTTGTATGATGGAAGGCCCTTCAAAATTGTGTGTGTGTGTGTGTGTCTCTGTGTGTGTGATTTAGATTTTTAACATAGCTTTAACAATGTTTCAGTCAATGCAGTGTGGCATTTTATAGTGATCCCTTCAATATTGACACATTTTCCTAGTGCAATCACTTATTTTGAAGATGTATCTTGTTCACCTTTCCTGACTTCCCTGTTTTCTTTTCTCAGGACCGGGAGAAGTTCAGTAAGCTCCTGGGCGACACAGAGGACTGGCTATATGGTGAAGGAGATGATCAAGGGAAGCAGGTCTATCTTGACAAATTGGCAGAACTCAAAGTATGTTTTTGTACTCCGAAGTAATGTAATGCATCTTCCAGCTTAATTTGTGGTATGTTGTGTAGCAGATTTACAGCTTTCAGTCATAGTACGAATGTTTGGCAGTTGAAGACAATTAGAGTTCAGTAAACGGAAGAATCTTGATCATAAATTCGTTATGTACTCGTTCTGGGATCACAAATGGGACTGTGGAGGTGAACAGTAATAACTACATTTAATAGTCTGTGGGCAGTTATTGGGAAGTAATTTTGGCAAGATACAAAATGAAGCAGCAGGGTAATGGAGATTTGCACAGCCCAGTATGTTCTTATATATGCTGAAGATGTGTGCTAAAGCATAGTAATCCTTTTTTCTAAACAGGACAGACTTGTCGTTTTTGTTGATGTTTTAAATAGAAAAACAAATCCATCAAAGCCCAAGTTATTCTTTTGTTGGCATATATTGTTTTTTGCATCTGAAGTTTCATGCTGGTTAAGTGTAGGTAAAGTTGATGGAAGTATGGAAATTACAGGGATTAACACATCCAAATGTATAGTTTCTTACAGAGCTGTTTACAAGTGAAAGTGCTTAATGTAAGGCATAAGAGACACAGCTGTGTGTCACTGGGTTTACCTCATTCTAAGGGCATATTAAAAGTTGAAGCATTTCTTGTACTTTGTTATTTTGGGAGGGTCAGATTAATTTTAATTTTGTAATACTTGCCTGCTAAAATTGCAAATATTCCCTCCCACCACACTGTGATGAATGGGTATTCTGTTACATTGGCTGTGACATAGGAATTGGTCAGGGATCATATCCTTTAATTGGAGGAGGAAATATTAGCTTTTCTGGGAATATGGCATCCTAAAAAAGGAAAGCAGTACAGAAGTAGCTGGTAAGTGTTACATACTTAAGACAAGTTTTAACTCCCCAACCACCACCACCAAAGTACATGTTGGTCTGAAAGAGGAATTCTTGGTTTAAATGTCCCCAAATCCAATTAAAGATGTTAATATCACAACAGTTTAAACTATGCTACCTCAATTAACAGGCATAGCATTTAAGGTATCATTCTGTAATAATTCACATATAGTCTAAAATGCAGTTTGTCAGCAATCAGTTGGAATTTCAAATAAAAAGCAATTGATAGCTGATGGCAGATAGGAAAAGCTTTGGAATTTATCAACTTTATCTTGCAGAAATATGGACAAATGATCTCAGATCGCTGCAGCGAATTTGAGAGGAGGCCACAGGCATTTGAGGAGCTTGGGTCTGCACTGCAGCAAGTCTACAAGTTTCTGGACCACTGGGAACAGAAGGATGAGAAATACAGTCATATAGAGAAAGATGATGTCGACAAGGTCCAAAAATGCTGGAAGGAAAAGTCAGATTGGTATGAAAAACAATTTAATGCTGTACAAAAGATGAAGACATATGATGACCCTATTGTATTAGTCTCACAGATTCAGCAACAGAAGCAGGTATGTTGAAATCTTTACCAGTAATTGAATTAATACTACATGGCAATAAAGCTGATATATAAAAGGACTGAATTGAATACAGGTCTTTATTAAAAGCTACCTTTCCTTGTTAGAAATGGTACAAATTTCAGCATTGAATGATTCTGTTTATCACATGCATACCTCCTGAGATTAAGGGATGAAACTTGGTATGTACAACATTGTTAGAAGGTGTGTTGCTTACTACTTTGGGATCTTGTCTTAAAGGTCAAGGTCATGGCTCAGTATTTTATATTTTCCAACACACTCTCCCTTAATGCTCATGAAAGCTGTACAAGGTTAAGGGATGAAATTTGATATACTTTTACATCATCAGTAGAAAGTGTGTCATGTACCGGGGGATGGGGTAGGGGTGGCTTTGTGTGCCATCTTCAGGGTCAAGGTGATGGCTGAATTGTTTTTGTTTTCCATCACATTTTCCCTTCTGCCATCTAACTTTAAAGCCATTTGAAATTAGGATTGAAGCTTGGTATACTTGTACATTTTTTGCATCCAGGGTTATATGTTAAAGGTCATAGCAGAATATTTTGTGTTTTTAATGACTCTTTCTTGTCCATTTCAACTTTTGAGCTGTTTGAGATTAAGGGTTGTGACTTGATGTCCATATTAGGGGTCTTACCTTCAGGTTCTGTGACATTGTGTCAGTAAAACCTTTCTTTCCATGCTATAATTTAAGAACTATTAGAGTTGAGAGGGAGAAACTTAATTTAACAATGTATCAATCTCAGAAAGTTACATTGTACGATATTGAGTATCCTTTCTTTAGGTCAAGGTCACAAGTCAGTATTTTAGATTTCAGTCACATTTACCTTATCTGCCAATCTCTCCAACTGTTTTTGGGCATTGGAATCTTTTTAAGGTTTCAAAAAGGGGGTGGGGGAATCAGCGCATGCTGCCCCAAAAAAGACGCATCATACAATTTAAAAATTATGTACTTGTATAGGCCAAGAGAAAATGATTGGGTAATTCAGATTTTAGTAAAAGAAAGGAATCATTTTTTTTTAAAGTGTTTAATACACCTGCAAACAAAATATTAGTTGGTAGATTTAGTATGGTCAAATGGCATCACACACACACACACACACACACACACACACACACACACACACACATATTCCCTCCCTCAATCACAACCACACAAAGATTTGAAAAAAATTTACTCCAAATGTCTGTCTTCAAAATTCATAGAACATAGGAATACAGTCTTAATTAGATGCTGTCTTTGTGGCTCAATCGTCATTAGTTTCTGGTTGGTACTGTTGTAACCAAAGATCGCGTTAAATTTTTTCAGCATAGAAAATGATCATTGTGCTTCTGCGCTGCTGTACGAGAGTGTCAAGCATGCAGGTCTGAAAAATTATCTGCAGCTGTTGACGTCAGATTGTGCTCTACAATGAAATTGCAGAAAAATACTTAAACTTTTGCAATATGGTCTGTCAGTGATCGCTTCTTTTGAGATTGAGCTCTGCAGTGTGCCTTGTCCCGATGCTGGTTGCTGCTGCTATGTTGACAGATGTCATACACACTAGAATGATTATGTTGATATGGTGTGTGCAGTACGTAGAAAGAATAAAATATTTTCCCTTGCTGCTGTTTTTCACAAAGTCAAACTCTGTCAGCAAGAAATTCAGATTTAGTTTTTCTGGGCTTTGAGATGGCTCATCCTTTCTACTTGAATCACAGATGCATTTTGATATTTTGCATTAAAATTGACTTGAACTTGCTTGTACACTATACCAATTACTGAAATCATGTTTTGCATTGTGAAATCCAGCTTCAGGGAAACACTGCTGTTGATCATGAACATGCAGATAATCTTTAATGATGATAGGTAAACAGTCTCGTTCAAAGCGATGATGTGTACTAACATTTCTTCTTCAGCATGCATTTGTTTGATTTACATTTATTAAATATGTTTGGAGTGTAAAAAAAGTGTTTTTCACATAATGTAATGGTTTGCCCTTCAGCATATTAACTTGACCGTTGTTGAAATAAATGGATATATCTTGGAGACATGTTGTATTGCACTTTTGAGGTCTTGTTCTCAGGGTCAAGTCACAGATAAGCAATGACCTCCCCAGGAAATTAGGATAGCATCAAGGGAAGTACATGGTAGTGGCACAAAATGTTTACCATATATAAAAGAATGTACATATATTTACTTAATATTCTTTATTTTCCTAATGTATGTCATGTTTTCAGACCAGAACTAATAGTCTTTTAATTTAAATAATAATAATTACTTTTGTTCACTATAACATCTCTTTACTATCATGCTAAAGTTGTTCTTTGTTGGAAGGGCCTGATGAGAACTTTAAAAACTCCTTCAAAAAAAAAGAGACATTCTTTTACTTGTGTGACTTTGGAAGAGAAGTTACTATAACATGTAGCGGTGTAAAGAATCCAATTAACCTAGGCTAATAATTCAGGCTCCATGCAGGATTGAAATATTTGGGTCATGTAATGTCTTGTACACAAGGGACAAAACTTTATGGAATTTCAGACCTGAAAGAGGTCTGCCTTTGAGTGAAAATCCACTTTTTAATTGCTGAATAGATAATCTATAAGATTGATGTAAAATTTTGGAGGTTGGGATTGGGGTTGATATTTCATGAAGACCATCATAAATTACCAGTCAGATTTAAATTTGTGCTAGGTTTGCGAAGAAAAATGTTACACATCTTTTGATTAATTGAAGCACTCAAAATTTTCTGATTAAACTGATCTTAATAAAAGCCGTTTTCCTTTTCAAAGTGCTCATTTAATTGGATAATATCTCTAATTGGCAAATAGAAATTCCTGGTTTGTGTATTTAGTCATGTGACAGTGTTTGAAAATGGTTAGTGGTTAGTAACTTAATTGCAGATTGATTATGACTACCAGTGGGGAAAATACTTTTCAGGAAGGACAGTCTTTTTTAATTGAAAGAAACAATTAAGGATATAGTAAAAAAGGTTATACAGGTCTTGTTGGAGTGAAGAGGTACAATTACATGAAGATTATTATTCTTAGTGCCTTTTTAGTGAATGCATTCAAGAATTGAATAATCTGGGTAAAAGTTTTGTGCATTTTCTGGAATGATTTTATAAATTTATAAAACAGGGCTGAGAATGCTTAAGAACAATCTAGAAAAGGTGGATTTTGAACTTTATATTTGTTAAAATTCATTTTCAGTTGAGGGGAGATGTTTGCTTTAACTGGGCATCACTCCTGTTACCAGTTGGTGTCCTAGGAAACTGCTGAAATCCCAGATCTATTATTTCATCTTTTTCCATTCTTTCTGTCTTATTCTTTTTTCCTTTTATCTTGTACTACAGTTTTTCATTTATTTGGAACAGTTTAATTTTTTGTTTCAATACTTTATCTTTACATTTTTAGAACTTTAATTGGCACCATATGTTGAGTACTGTGCTGATTTGTTATTAAACTGTACACAAGTGTTAAGAACAACATGATTGAAATGCGTAAGTAAGTTTGGTTGATTTCCCATCATGCATTGCGATTAGTTGTATACTAGCTAATAAATGTTTGTTCTAATACTTTAATAGATCTGGAAGATATAGTATTTATGAATTTTTATCACTCTTCCATGCAGTGTAATTTAACTGGTTCCTCTTTTATTTTTTTACAGAACCTTGAATATGTGTGTAATCCAATCATAAACAAACCGAAGCCCAAACCTAAAGAAGAGCCTCCCAAAAATGACAACAAGAAATCAAAGGAAAGTGCCTCAGGGGACCCTAAAGATGCTGGAAACGCTAATAAAAATGCTAAGGATGAAAATAAGAATGAGAAGGAATCTACAGGACCAACTATTGAGGAAGCCCAGCAACAAAATGAACAGAAAACAGAGATGGAGGTCGAATGATTTTGGGAGAATGATTTAAAAACTTCATGAATTGAAATTAAATTGTTATATTTATACAGTAATTGTCATGATTGTAGTGGCATCAGACTTGAAATAATTCTCTAGTAGGAAAATATTTGCAATTCTCATTTAAAAAGATTTGGTCACCTGAGGAGCAATCTGATTAAAATCAGATCCCCAAAATCCTGTGTATAGATCTGTTGGACACCAACAAGAGGTCATGTCTCTTGATCTTGTGGTATCAAATCACGACTTTCAAATTTTTGAAAGTGACACGTCATTCAGAACATATCGTTACGAACAATGACTCTCCTTAACACAAATTTGTAATGCATTATCTCATTGGCTAATAGAAATAAGTTGACGGAATTACAGATGTAACCAAAACATGAACATTTATCAGTATCTATTAGATGACAGTATAGGAATGTGAAGATCTGATTTTAATCAGGTTGCTTTAGGAGTAGAGTTGTAATCAAACAGCATATACAATGTATATGAAGCAAAATATGGCATGAATCTCTGCTGTGTAGGGGTCTAACATTGTCATGCTATTAGGGATCTTGAATGCTGTCACTTTATTTCTTCAATCGAACAATCTGTTCTGATACCTGGGACTTCTGTACTTATATACTGATAAATTTTTAATGTATTTTAAACAAGAACTTAATTTTGGTGATGTTTCAACCAGTTCTTTCTCACATCTGTTGCTTATTCTGTAAAGAAACTGCATTTCATACCATCGTCTGTCAAACTGTAATCAGATACTTCATAGATATTGACTGTTAATTATTTTTATTTTCTCATATCTTTTGGTTTATGTAAGAAACTGCCATTTTGTGTTTTAAAAAAAAAATTGCTGTTTTACAAAAGTGTGAATTTGTCCAGTTACTTTGATGGCATTGGCTTTTTTTTCTCACCGTTGATGAAATCAGTCAGTACTGTTGGAGATTGTAGAGAAATGTCATGTGTTCCAGTACTAACGGAAAGAACTGGTTCCATTGTCTCAATACCATGATGAGCATGAAACTTGAGCACAACTCCAAAATTTATATATGGCATTTAAATTTACAAGTCAGAAAGGGGCATTCAAGTTAAGAAAAAAGTTCAAGTTTTCTAATCCTCTTATTACAATTTAAGTTATAGACTTTCAAAATGTTTTAACTTGGAGCTCAAGCTTTGTGCACAAAACATTTTGAGAATATAGTGCTTGATCTTTGTCTCATCGAGCCTAACAAAATTCCTTTGAAAGAAAAATTGGGATATGTTTCATCCATACATCATTATTCAGGTGCTGTTAAAGTGTATCCAGGCTGTATTTTGAAATTTTGCAGAATAGTTTTTAATTGTTGTACGTTGACGTTTAGTATAAATGACACAAACTATTGTGAAAAAAATATGCTGATAGTAAAACTTACAAACACATGCAGCAGATCAAGGAACATATCAGAAGAGAATGGGACAGTCGGCGGCAGTGGTCAGTATTTCATTAATAACCTTGATTAAACTGGATCAGGTTACAGCATGGTATGTACTTGTTACAGGGTTAGACATTGCTTCATTATCACAGACTTTGGCCACAATCGATTTTAGAATCTTAGTGTAAGCTTCTGCTCCATTTTTAAACTTTCCATGTAGAAGTGAATACATGTTTAAGAATTTGTCTTGAACACAAATGCACCATAATTTTGTTTAGCATTTCACAAAACAAATTTTGGCAAAGTTGGTTAAATAAAAGATTAAAAAAACGCAACTGACATATTGTTAAGAAAGTGTCCATGGTAAGGATGTATTGATGTTAAAAGATGCAAGTCACTGTCTAAGACAGGCATGTGCAACTTCCTTAGGGGCATGGGCTGGGCAGTGATTTATACCTGTATGATGTAGATTTAATCTGATTAAACCAGGTTGTGGGCTTTGGGTTGCACATGCCTGGTCTGCGTGTGTGAAAGGTTTTTAGTCAGTGAGATCGGAACGAAACATTTTATAATTTGTAATCTTGCCATTCAGTATCGTTTGTACGACATGCCAGATTAGCTTTGTAAGCATAGCATGCATGTTGCCAAATCTGCATCATCTAAAGTTGATTAGATTTGCCAACTAAGTACATGATTAATAAAACTGAGGGCATTGGTCACAGTTTACACATCTTTTTTTTTTTTTTTTTTAAGATATGCACATTGTTGTTTCCATTTATGTGTATTGCACATAGAAGTATTTTACATGCATAAACACAATACATTCATTAAAAATGATTCCTTACTTTATTTGAACGTCTAGTGTTCTTTATACATGGAAATCTGTTTTTTTTTTTTTGCTTGGGCATCAGAAGATAATAAAATGTTTTTCTATATGTTTTCTTCTGTTTCCTGTCTTTACAATATTTTTGTTGGTTCAGCCCCTTTCATACAACAGATGGTTTGCAGGATAGGCTTTTTCAGATAAGTACTTTTAGAGTTTCATTGCCATTTTTTTTCAAAGTGTGTTTACCGGGTAAAACTTTCATTTCTTGAGCTATTTTCATGAAACTTGGTATGCAACACAATTACAGTGTTGCCCCTCAAAACTGGAAGCTATATTATATCCCCATTTTGCACACTGCCATTTATCTTTGAAGAGATCAGAGATATTTTTATAGAACTTGGTCCGTGACTTTTCCCATCATGTGCATACATTCGCTTTGATGAAGAGAAAATTACTGAGTTATCTGTCCCTTTTTACAATTGTGTTGTTATTATCTGTTGAAAAGTGGTGGATTTTTTTTTCCATGAAACATGACATGCATATTCTCACAAGCAACTAGATGTGTTGCACACAAAAGTGGGACATACTTTAATGGAAATTGCATTGCAGACGTATTCTGTAAGTCTTTTCTAATGGACATGTCAGGTTTAAATGAAGTCCTACTGTCCCACCTATACCTTCAGTTTAATTTTATGTTCCACTGGAAAAGCATCATATTAGCATGGGACTTGGTACTGTGAGGTAGACAAAATTCCCATGATGCAAGCGCTTCATAAGTTCATGATTTGACTGTTGCAAGTTTAACTGTGCATTTATCATTGATAAATTGGCAAACCGATACCTTTTTACAGGAAACCAGAAATCTGATATTGATAATTCTAAATAGTTAGGTTTCATTAAATTTAATAAATTTAGCATGCTTGGGAAAAATAGATATGGTTTATTTTTTTATGCACTCTGTTTAAACGTAAACATGGATGTGAATATTTTTAGCAACTGTTTTCCCACAAAATTGTTAGAAATTGTGTCAGAAGATAATGATTACTCTGATGTTAAACTCATTTAATGATATATAAAAAAATGCACTTTATGAGAAATTTGCCACATTTTAAAAAACGTATGACCTTGATTCATAGTAAAATTTGATATTAAAGTTAACTGTTTTGAGTGTAAGTTCATAATTTGCTGGTGTGCATCATTAGCCAAGGTTTGCTTCTGATATCAGTGATTACAAAGTATTTAAAGGTCGTGACAGTAATGTAGCAGACAATTTGTCTTCAATGCATTCCATAAACATTGATTGGCCTTGCTTTATTACCTGTTCCATTATGCACAGTCAGAGTTCAGCATGAACACCACATGTATGCTCTTTGATTCCAACTGTGAATAGCATAAACCCTAATCTGCCAGTGCATAATAAATCTGTTTCACTGCCTGCCAGCCGAGCAGTGACCCAGATGCAAGTATGTGTGGTAGTCACTATTCTTGTAAACTCTTGGTTACTATTTCAGCAAAATGTTGTGAAACATAGCAGATTTAAACTTGTTCCTAAGGAATATAGATGATGAAAAAAGAGCAGAACATGAGTGTTTAGAAAAAATGTAAAAAAAAGTTGTATAATCCTTCAGGTTTAATTGTTCTGTTCACTAGTATGCATGTTGAATTAGTAGTTCAGGTTTTCTTGTTTTTACATCGGTTCTGTTTACACTAGAGAGACATTTTCTCTGTTTCAATTCAAATCTGAAGGAGTTCAAAAAATGAGGTTATTTTGACTTGTATTTCAGACTAAAGTGATTTGCATTGTTTCGTGTTGAACTAAATTTTAGACTTTTGATTGAAAAGTGTTGATTTGTGGACTGATAAAGCACTGGACTATATACAAGTTGCACATAGTATGCAGATTGCTTTCAAGGCATTTGCATTTTTACAAAATCATTGAGACTTAATTTTGATATCCAGTCAGAATTTTAAAAGGAGCTTTCTTAATTGTAAGTTCCTTGTGGTTTCTATTGATTGCATGGTAAATAGCAAAATCTGATAACTTGGCAATGTAAATCCTTATGGTTTCATCGTGTCAGACATTCAGTTCACATCATTTACTCTATAATGCATTTTTGTGGCAGGGGATTATACACAAAGTAGGAGTATGTACATACTGAGTTGTGAGATAATCTGTTGAGCCATGTGATTTTATTGAGTATGTTTTGCAAAATACACATTGCTAAAGTACATTTCTGTCTTGTTTGCTTGTTATTTATTCTGGTCCATAAAAGCAAGTCTTATGCAGGGTTAATTTGGCTAGCATTGACTTGGGGAATATGTGCATAATATTGAGAATGACACATACAGGTATTAAATGAATACCAAGAATCACAAAATATCACCAGTACTGACAAGTTATATTGTCACATCTAGAAATATCAAGCACCTGATATGTTTTCAGAGGGCTACACAATGACCAAAAATTGCTGTAATGATTGTTTTTGTCTTGCCAGCTATTAGCATAGGCAAGACATGGGTATCACTTGCATGGCATGGTCATGAACATAAATAAGACCTGTAACCATTTTGTTCTCTGCAGCCACAAGCCCCAAATCTGATGAATAGCTAGTTGATCATACACAGGCTACAGAATCAGTAACCATATCCTTTTCTATCCAGTACCCATACTGTCCCTTAGCTTTATGCAAGGTTAAGATCATTTCAAAGTGTTGGTCATTTTGCATGGTCATAAATCCACTGTTCATATGTTTATTGTACAATTAGTAAGCACTATCCTGCACCCTTACCCTCCCTCCAACCCTGTGGCTAGCTCAGGATCTTGAAAATTTTTTTCCCTGTACATTGATTGGGAGGGTTTTGGTATGGTTTGGTGTTTTACCAATGATTTTTTGTGCTAAGGCAGTAAGGAGTGAAGTGCTGTGCCCAAGGATAGACCATGTTAGATCAGATGATAGGATCAGAACTAGGATTTGGCTGGTTTAAGACTTGCACAGTAACTACTGTACCACCGTGGCTCCAGCCTCTGTTGGTTCACTCCTTCGACATGAGGGAGTGTGGATAGGGGGAGGGATAACTATTGTATTTGGACTATGGATTCAGTCATCTTTTCTGTTGCATATCTTGCAACTTTTACCTTCTCATTTCTTCAGACTGCCTCATGTAACTACTAAATTTTAAGGTGTTTTTCCCATAGGAAATAAAGAACCCAGTTGTTTTGGGGTGGATGTTGACAAAAGGTTGAAAAGCAAAGTCACTGTGTCAAAAAGTCATATACAATAGTATCAGCAAGTTCTGCTTGATCAAGTTTTGCAGATGATATGCATGATTGAAAAAAAGCCTTTAGATTTTGAGGTCAGCGGGTCCTTGTCGCAAAAATTCTGCCCAAACAGGAATTCTATCCTAAACTGCATCAGAGGCAGTTGGGCCCTTGAGAAAATGAAGCCAGATGATTTCAGAATTAAATGGGAAAGGCGAATGTCACCATGGCCCTTAACGAGCAGTGGTGATGGTGCAGGTGCATTACTATTTATTTAATGTAGGGTTCCACATTCTAGAAATGATGGCTTCATGTCTTATACTTGCACTGAGTACTACTATTTATTTAGTCTATGGTTCCACATTCTAGAAATGATGGCTACATGTATTATTCTTGGACTGAAAGATTAGTGAAGATGTAAGATTCTCACAACAAAACCCACATCTGCTTCTCAGCAAGCCCAAGGTCATTTAAAAATAAAAATGCACCTGTGTCGGGTATATTAAAGCAGTAACAGTAAATTTTTTAAAAATAGAATTTTTGCTCTTACAAACTAATTTAACCAAGGAGCACTGACACTGGGTCATGTGAAATGTAATACATGAAGTGTTGTAAGGTGCATATATAAACCAAAGAAGGTAAAACACTGCATGATTTATTAATAGGTCGTATTAAAGCATTAAAATCACAAATTGCATAAAATATTACAACAAAGCACATGAAGTGGTGTGACAATTTTAAAGGGACTTTTTGGTTTGGTTTGCAGCTTTTCTGCACAGTGCCACGAGTATATTATTTAGTGCTGAGGCAACTGGAATAAAGTGCCTTGCCCAAGGACACACCATGGTAGCTTACCAGACTGGTCTGTTGGTAGGATTCAACCCAAACCTGTCAGTCACGAGTCTGGCATCTGGCACACTCACCACTGAACCACCACAGCTCTGACCATTTTGTAAATAACTTGTCGTTAAGGCCAAGACTATTAAACAAGTATTACAATAAATAATAACATATACTATAGTCATATTTGTGTCATAAAGTTGACATGTGACAATTCTAAATTATGAGACTTTTAAGAATTACACAACAATAATAAATCTTAGACTTCACATAAAAATTGTCACATTTCCCATAGTCAAATGAATTGGCACAACTTTTTAATTTCTTAATTAAATTAATCTGAAGTGACATATTTAACTCCAAAAGATGTTATCTGAATTAAGTGACAATTAAATGTTATCTGAATTAAATGACAATACTTGCACTGGACACATTAATGCTCATGTATTTACTTTTCATGTCTTATGAGATGGCTGTCGAAAGGAAATCTGAATGCATGGTCACAAAATGCTTACAATGGCAGAAATTACACTATTCTGACAACGATCTAAGGGCTGTTCCATTTAAATGTACATGGTACCCAGGGAAGGCAGTTATTAAAAATATGTCAGAGTACTTTGATTGTACAGAGTTCATATTAAAATGAAAAGAAAATTCTAAATTCCTTCCCTGGGTCCTGTGTATGTTTAACTGGAACAGCCCTAAAGCTCAACTCCTTTTGAGAATTTCTTCCATTGGGGACAAAAAGATGTCTGAAAAGTTAGTGGGCTTATATCATCAAAGCTGTTGTGTATAAAAGTTTGCCAGAATTATGTACTAGTTGTTAATGAGCCTGTCAAGCATAAGAGATTTTGTAACATTCCAAGTTTTCTCAGTGAGACAATGTTCATACCAAATTGCATCAGAATATGTTCAAAGGTTCTTGAACTATACTGGTTATAAGTTAAATCCCACATGAAGATGTGAAGTTAATTGTCAAGGGCCACAACTATATCCATATGGGTTTCCAAGACAAAACCTATAAATTGCATACCTACGTCTACAAGGCAAACATATGCCAAATTATGTTAGAACATATTCAACGGTTTCTGAGCTACACTGGTTTCCAGAATCTGCTGCTGTAGTGGCACATAAAACTGAAAGAAAAAGGGCAACAACTCCATCTAAATTAACCTGAAAACATGATGCCTTTAAAAGGCACATAGGAGTCATAGGCAATTTGTCTACCAAACAGCATCCAATTATGTGCAGCAAATGCAGAGTTTAGTGGTTACAAAAATTGTAAATGCAAGGACTGAATGACAGACAAACAAAAAGGTAATTAATATACAACTCCTTCATCGAAATGGAACTCTAATTATGGTACATGGGTTTCAAGTTTTGGGATAGTTTATAATCTCATCTAAAAAGAAAACAAATTCTAAATTTGCCATGCATCAACAGCATTTAGCTTCATAGCACTTGATGCACTAGGGTCAAACTTACTAACCAAGTTTGATGAAGGAATGACGAAAAATACAGCCTCTAGTCTGAACAAGTTCAGTGAATCAAATGCCAGATGTCTCATTAATATGCACAGCTGTCCCTTGTAACTGAACTTATCCAAGACCTTAAAGATATAAGCTCACATACCAAGTTTGAAAAGAAGTAACGCCTTCTCAAGTGTTAACAGCAGATAGATGCAAGTCGAACATGAGCTAAAATAACAAGCAACCAACTGCTTAAAATTTTAAGTATATTATATTATGCTGAAAATAAATGCTTACAATCTATAATATGAACAACAAGAATAAATTTTTAAAACTAAAAACATTGAGGCATTATACTTTATGGATATGATACCTTTTACGAATTTGCAAAATGAAGATTAAAGTGAAATATTTGGTTTATTACACTAGGATTTAATGAAATAAACAATTCTGAATAGGTAACAACGACTGGAAGAATAAACCCCAAACCACCATCCTGAGTTTGGGCGACAACTGCTGTGTATTTCACTATGGTCTGCATTGTGAAGAGTACACTGCTGTGGATTTTTGGTTCATTTCAGTGAATATTTTGTAAAATGTGTTGATGTTCATTAAAATAAAAATGTACAATATGCTGAAGTGTACATGCAGTATCACTTGATAATAAATAACACACATAAAACCTGGAGATGTGTGTGCAACAATAGTTGCTGTGACGTCTAAATAAGCTTTCACACAGAAATGTTCAAGATTATGATGGCTGAATTTAAGTAGCGAGATTGTCGGGAAAACTGGCTCACTAACTTTTAAATTTCTCAGAAAAATGTATAGTTAGAATATAAATTTCACAGTGTATATGAATTGTGAATATACCTCTGATCATTGCACAATGCCCACAATAACAAAAGTGATTCATAAAGAATTCTAAAATCTACTTCTTGTTAAAATCTTTTAACTTGCTTTTTATATAGTCCTGTTGCTTCAGGAGTATGACATGTTGACCTATCATACCAAGAACTTTTAGGTGTTCTCACGTTCTTGCTTAATGAACTAGACAGGAGGCGGTGTGTGTATGTCTGCATTTATACAGCAGTAATATAAGAAGATACTTTCCAGGGTGTGAGGGATGGTAAATACTGTGTGAGGTTTGAACATTTTCTGCATGATTCCTTTTCAGAATTTTTCCATATAGATTGATATGAAGTACATGAATTGATGATATTATTATTGGGCAACATTTACCAGACATGAATATGCTGTTGTCTGCAACAATAACTGAAATAATCGTTTTGTAATTACTCACATGTTACTGAACCATTATTCAAGCTGCAACTTGTGAAAACATGCAAGAGACATAATTACATTATAAAGAGTCATCTATCCTTTAACATCACTAAAATATCGAATATGATGTAATAAAGTGTCTAGCATAACAAACGTATTTTTTTTGTTGGAAATCAGTCTCATAGTCTACTGAGATAAAACTAAATTGTCCGAGATTTTTCCTCCCTAGGTCAGTTATGAATATGTTTTAATATTTTCAATTATGTTTCAGATTATGGATGTGGTGAAAAATTGCACAACAATGTTTAATAGATCTTTATCTATAATAATAATAATGATAATTTATAATATTTATGAAATGGTTTGTAATATAATCAAATATGTTTTGGTTATTTTCATCAGTTTTTTTTCTACTTTCTATCTTTGTGACTAAAAAAAACCCCTCTTTTTCTCATATGCTTGGGTTTCTAATTGAAACTACTACATTGGTAACATGGTGAAAAGCAACCCAACAATATACAGAAGGATGGATATGCATAGAAAAATCAAGGAATATGATGACATGAAAGAACTGTTAAAGTACACAGACCACACTATCTTGCAACTAATGACATCACTGATAGGGCCAAGAAATAGACTAGTTTGTGGAAGCAAAACAAAAAATATTCAGTAACCTGGTAGTGCCAGTGAAACTAGGTTGCTATAGAGAAGCTAGGAAGATTGGTGAAAATTACTGCAATTGTAAGTTAAGTGGGATCGTTTGCTTCAAATTCAAGAACAGTGAAAGGAAGATGTACAAATCTGTGGCTACCAACATGGCCGAACTGAGAAATATGAATGAAACTGACTTTCCAAACACTGAAGACGTATTGAGAGATAAGCTAAAGTGTGGAACAACTGATGACAGAATCCAGACAGAACTGTTAGCTGAGTCTGAGCTACCAACATTCAAGAAAGCTTAAAAGATACAAACAGCAATGGAGTCTGTGGGGAAGAACATGCAATGTAAATAAAGATGAGCCCAAGAATGAGAGTTACAAAAAGTGCTAGTGGTGAAGAGTCCAACACAACCCAAAAGACTGTAAATTTAAGGTTGCAGGTATATACTGTTTGCTCAATTGATCAACTACAGACAATGCATAAATCCAAATCTGCTGGCGCTCTATATGATGGCAGATCTGGGTCTGTGTTTGCAGTTGGACAGTGAGTAGTTTATACAGTATCCAGAAACGGGGGTGGGGGTGGGGTGGGTGGGTAGGGAGGAGGTTTTGCAATAAATAGCTTAAAAGAAATTTTGGTCCATAACAATGGCACCAGCTTTACAAGTAAGGAGTTTAAACAATTCATGGAGAAGAATGGTATCAAAGATTGCCAATCAAGTATTCTTAATCGGAAGGCCCAAAATAGGAGAACTAGGGTTTATTTTCGAGTACCTTAAGCTTTCACTTCTTATAGCATATTTACAACTGGGAAGCTTATTTACATTCATTTTCTAGTGTACAAGTACAGTTCTATATTTCTATTATACCTACACTCTTCACATTGAAAAAGAGTTTTAAATCTTATGGTCTCATTTTATATTATTTATTCAGGCAGATTTCATCCTCATTTTCTGGTGGTTTTTCACAACATATATGCAATAAATAAAGACATTCTTTAATTGCTTTATGGAAATATCCTCATTTTGAGGCCAACTTTTAGTGTCTGCACCTGGAAGTGGCCCTTGTGATCAGAGGGGGTATCACTTATATGTATCATCCACACATGTATGTATATATCATCCACACCTGTCTATGATCACATCTATGTATGCATTGTCTATTATCAACACATATGTAGCCTGAGACTCTGTATGTAATATACTAAAAACAAAACCCAAAATCTAAATGTCAAAAAATCACATCAGAAACAATTGTAAATGTAACTATAATTTAGCATACCCACCCACCCCAATTTCTGAGGTTTTGGTTGCTTTCATTTTAGCATAGAAAACAAGTCAATGATAAAGAAAGACAAAAACATCTATTAAATAATAAGCCAGCATAATGAATACAAGGTCTGAAAAATACTGTTTAAATCTGCAACAACAAAAACCCTCACTGAATAATCATATGTCCAAATAAAACTTAGCTTGCATGTATAAAGTTTAAACACTAGTATACAACTGATCAAATTTTTCAAATTAACATCTGGTATAATATATTATGCTCAACATAAAGCCTGACGGGTGCAGCAGTTTTTCTGCATTAATGTTTTCTGACCAGCTATGGTCCATATTGCACATCCTTTGCCACTTCTGTCTATTTCTCCTGCCTCTTTTTACCAGATCTACAAAAGAATGTTGAAAGTAGATTATCTGTAATGCACTAAAAAAATTCACTTACTGAACAATATTATATTGGCCGAGTACATTAATAGCAAAGTAGATTATTATGCACTAGAAAAAATACATTGCCTGAGCAGTTATATTGGATGAGTACAGTGATAGCAAAGTAGGTTATTATGCACTAGAAAAAATACATTGCCTGAGCAATATTATATTGGATGAGTACAGTGATAGCCAAGTAGATTAATATGCACTAGAAAAAATACACTGCCTGAGCAATATTATATTGGATGAGTACAGTGATAGCAAAGTAGATTATTATGCACTAGAAAAAATACACTGCATGAGCAGTTATATTGTTGGCATGAGTACAGTGATAGCAAAGTTGATTATTATGAACTAGAAAAATACTCTGCCTAAACAATATTGTATTGGATGAGTACAGTGGTAGCAAAGGAGTCAATACAAGGACAAAAATATCAAATAAAGGAGTTAATACATTTGCATTCTGTGCCTAAATTCATATCCACCAAGTCTGAAAGGTAATGTAAATTGGTTGTTAGGTTTTTTAATTTTAACATCTCCATAATTTTAACTAGAGTACTATGAACATTATATGCCCATTCCATGTTGAATACCCCTTATGCAGGCATTGGTAGAGCATTGTTCAATCTGGATATTACTGACTAATGGGTCTCAGTGAACTCAATGTGTAGAAACCATCATTTTCTCTTTAGAAGAACATGACCTCTGAACTTTTGACCCCATAATCTATTTTTTTTTAAAAATTATTACCATACGTTCAAGCCATCCACAAAAACTGGTCAAGGACCATACTTTAGAAGAAAGTTATTTTGCTCATCTGATATTCAATATAGCAACAACAGCAGCCATCTTCCTCCTGTCAGAACAAAAAGTTATATCTACATGGGGTTTTCAATGGAAGACTTCTTATGACATACAGTTGGTCTAAAATAAAGATTGTGTGGATCCGATATCCAATATTGCCATCACAACTTCCAACTTGAAAATCTTTTTGCTACTCCTTCTAGAAAGTCATATGAACATGGGGTTTCACAAGAAGATTAATTATGACATCTGATCAGTCCTGAATGAAAATGGTGCCCATCTGACCTCAAATAAGTCCACCACAATGAACAGATTAAAAATCTTTTCACTAATTCTCCTAAACAGATGGTCAAACTAATATTGCCTTTTTACCAGAAGTCTTCTAATGGTGACTAGTTTGCCCTAAATAAAAATGATGCTGATCCTCCATCCAATATGGCTGCCACACTGGCTAATTTGAAAATCTTACCACTTATCAGAAATAGTTTTAACATTCACCAGTTATAAAAGAGAAATGGTCTTATCTTGAATTCCTGGAAATTATTTTGGATAATTACGTTTGTTCACCTGATGGACTCTTGTTAGTTAATCTGATGGTCTCTTGTTAGTCCATCTGATGGATTCTTGTTAGCACTGGTGATCATAATTGACGGCACAATTTGTGTAAAAACTAGAACACTTTTATGCCAAAAATGCTTTATATCGAATTTAGAAAATTCTGTTGGAAGGTTTTGAGAACCAATTTAAAGTTATTTATGTTCAACTTTTAGCAATGACAGCAATATCTGATAACAGATCTGCATCATTTAACACATGGAAGGTCTTTATGCCAATATGTTTTCTGTTAAATTTAGTAACTTTGTGCTGAGTGGTTTCTGAGAAGGCTTTTCAAGTTTTTGTCTTCTATTTTGAATAATGTTAGCCATAAAATTTAGTGATAAAGTGATAGTAGATCTGTACAAAAAATCTGAAGGATCTTCAAGTCAGGATGCTTTATGTCAAATTGGTTAAATTCTGTTAAGTGGCTTTTGAGAAGCTCTTTAAAGATTTGTCTATTTTTAAGTAACCACAGCAATATTTGATGTCAGAATTACACTCTACCAAATCTGGCTGAAAATGAGGTCCAATGCTTTCTGAGAAGTTGAAAGCAGCAAATGATGACAGATTTTTGACAGATGGATAACATTAGTCCTACATGTAAGACCTCGATGATGATATTCGTTTTGGTCGTCAGGGTCTTACTGCCTAAATAACAGCTCTGTGTAGCATGTTTTGCAATGGAAGCCTGGAATGCAGAAATCAAGTTAAGTTGAATTATACTTCTTTAATGAAACGACTAAAAATATATTACCATTGAAGAAAGTGTTTAGATAGCTTCGTTTTGTTCAAGATTATTATTATCCTTTTAACCGATTTTGGTATTCCTGGCTTCCATCACATTCCAACCAACTGAAATGTAGGCCAACAAAACTTGAAAAAAGGTCCATTTCTTTTGTGAGAATTTGAGTTTATTAGAGAAAAGACACCAGAGTAAGTAAAGTCTGACTAAAAGATTATGACTTTACTTTGTAGAAAAGTGTTGTTATTGGCTGCTAGTTGTGTGAGATATTCCTGAAAATTTGACTTTCGTTACAATGTTAGTTGACATCAAAACACGCTACACAGCACTGTTATTTAGGCAGTAAGACCCAGACGCCCAAAACATAAATATCAGCGTCGAGATCTTACATGTAGGAATAGGATAACATATGACCATACCATAAACTCACTTGGCCTTGTGGCCATATCCTAAAACTGCTGTATTTGCCAAGCAGGTCTGTCAAAAAAAATCAAAACTGTAAAATGACCATTTGTAAACTTGATATTTCAGATACAAGTTGTTCATAATGATCCCACACATTTATTTGGTCATTATGCTCTTTCAACTGTAAACATTCTATAGTCACAATACACAATAAAAAAAGGTGTGAAAGTTCATCTCCTGGACTTATCAAACACCATATAACTGACCAATTACATCAAGTTTTGTACTGCAGACATAATATCAGTCCCTCACACCAGGTTATTTTATGTACAACTATATTGAGTTGCAGTGTGTCGGCACACTAGATCTTTTGTGTAGCAGTTCCGAATTGAAGAAAAAATAAAAAATAGGTCCCTTAAAGGGAATGATGCTCTATTGGCTGAAAAGAATTTCCAGAAATTCAAGAGAGGACCATTTCTTCCTTTTTAAATGAAAAGAGTTTTGAACCATCATTGATCTTCTTCAGTAATAAGATTTTAAAATTAGCTTCTGTGGTGGACATAATGGATGTCAGCTTGGTACCATTTTCATTAATGGCCAACAAGGCATCATAAAAAGTCTTTTTGTCAAAATCCCACGTTGACGCGACATTCCATTTTGGAGGAATAACTGCAAGATATTTCAAGATGGATGTCATTGTGGCTATATTCAAAGTCAGACTGGCACCATTTTATTTAGCACCAACTAGATATCGTAAGAAGTCTTTTGGTAAAAACCCAATGTCGATATGACCATCCATTTAAAAGAAGTAGTAATAACAAGATTTTCAAGATGGCCATTGTGTCAGTTATATCAAAAGCTGGAACAGTACAATTTTCATTTATGACCAGCTAGGTATCACAAGAGGTCTTTCCGTGAAAACTCTGAAGAAATTCTAATAACAAGATTTTCAAGATGGCCACTGAAACAAGCATACTGAATGTCTCAAAGGCATCATTAGAACCAACTGGACATCACAAGAAGTTGTTTAGTATAAACCCCAGGTCAACATGACCATCCATTCAGGAACAGTAATAACAGAATTTTCAAGATGGCTGATGTGGTGGCCATAATGGACATTGACACCAATTTCATTTTGGACTAACACACTGTCATAAGATGTCTTTTGGTGAAAACCCCATCAAAATATTGCTTTCATTCAGCAAAGATTAAAGATTTTGAAGATGGTCACTGTAGTGGCGTTATCAGATATCAGATCAACCCCATTTTCACTAAGGACCAGGCAGACATCATGAAAGAGTCTTTAAATGAATGCATAAAAGAATCAAGATTTTCAAAATGGCCACTTTAGCAGCCATTTTGGCCATCATATCAGCACAATTTTCATTTAGGACCAACTAGACATAAGAAGTATTCTGATGAAAACCCCATGGCAATATGACTTTCCATTTAGGAAAAGTAGCAATAACAGGGTTTCCAGAATGTCCACTGTTCTGACCACATTGGACATAAGATGGGCCCCATTTTCACTGAGGACCAACCATACACCATAATAAGTCTTTTAGGGGAAAACCCATGTTGATATGGCCATTTATGGAAACGAAGCAGCAGCAAGAGGATTTGAAGACCATCAGAGTATGATGACAAGTTAAAACTCCAGGCAAATATGAAGAGGAATAGCGATAACAAGGTTTTCAAAATGGCCACTGTAGAAGTCATACTGAACATCAGATCAGCTCCATTTTCATTGAGGGCCAACTAGACATCACGGGAAGTGTGTTTGTGAAAAGCCCAAGCTGATATGGCCATTCGTTCTGGAAGAGTAGCCTTAACACAATTTTCAAGATGGCCATTTGATATGCATTTGGCACTATTTTCATTTACGACAACTGGACCGTGGGATGAATGTACATGTACAAAGTTTCATAGTAATCGCCCAAGTAGTTTAGGAGAAGTAGCGATAAAACAAACTCATGCTTACAGCTCAACAGATGATGGGTGAGGAACAACAGTCCAACCCATAAACTCTACAACCAGTAGAGCTAATCAAAATAACTGCAACCACAAAACTTTTTTTAATATTCTAGATGGATTGTTTGGGAACCTTGTTGAATATAAACCTTCACCACAAGAACTGGCAAAAAATTAGGTTTTACATATTTTTTATACGCAGCAAGTCTGTTAGCTGTCACTAAACAATTAATTTTTAAAAACAGTTTAACTGGAATAAAAATACTGCTGTTGGGTGAAATTATTAATTAAAGTTTTTTGAAAGAAAAAATGTTTTAAAATAATACATTTGAGAGAAAGCAAGTGAATCGTGGACCACTATTTCCCAACATTGCTGTACAAAAGCATGAAAGTACTTTTAAAAGATGCAGAAGCCAATGTAATGTGCATAACTTACTTTTTCTTGGACTTTGGAGAAGTAGATTGGAACACGCTGCTCGCAGTCATAAGATTTTCAATGTACTGACCCAACACTTGATTCTCTGATTTCAGCTTAAGGTTCTCCTCCTTCACAGCATCCACTCGCGAGGACAGGGCTGAAATGATAATTATTACAGGAACAAAATGTACAAAAAATAACATTTCCAGTAACAGACAAATAGGTTGCTGCTGCTGTAGGGTTTAATGCCATTTTTCAGCATAAGATAGGCTATACATGGCGGCCAGTATCAATGGTGGAGGAAGAACCCAGGATCACCCCAGAAAGCTTTCTCACATACCCACACTGGCCAAACCCGAGACTTGAACCTACACAGACAGAGGTGAGATGGCAATGATCCGTAACAGTGAGCACTTTAGACCACTTGGCCACTCTGGGCCCCAATAAACAAATTGGTAAAGATGATTTCATACATTTCAAACAGATCATTATGATGAAAGTTAACTGATAGGTATAAAACACAATTCCTAAATGTTGTTGAAGCCATCACTGTCACCCATGGAAACTAATACTAAGGTCAAACAGAAAAACATGTTTCCTGACAGCCTGATATAATCTTTGGGTTTTTATTAAAATTTCAAGTGGCAACAGCAGTTATATTTCCTGACATGAGATATACATAAATCAACACAAGATGAAGTTTAATAAATGTAAAAATATGGTCGGGACAATGACATCTACTGAGGTTAAATCTCTGCTACTCATTAAGCATGTGCTAGTAAATAATAATATCTGTAAGCTACTGTAAAAAGACTTTCCTGCCCTTTTTTCCAATGATCTGAATTTTTTTCTGGATACCCTGGGATTTGTTATATCCTAAGTTTTTGTACATGTTTCCTTAATCCACTGGTCCCCAAACCTTACTCCAGAAGACTTATGAAAATTCCTGGTCAGGAAGGTCTGCTCAGTTTGTCTGAATACATTGTTTCAGACCATGTCCTCCCTATATCTCAAAACAAAAATGATCCAATGTTTAATGTAAAAATAAAAGATGTTATTGTCTCTTTTCTGATAAAACTGACCTTGAGCTCTGGTCCTTGATCAATCATGGTGCTGTATGACCCTTGGTGACCACATCCATACAGTCTTATGATAATTAACTATTGCAAACCAGATATACTGAAATTTCAGACAACCCTGAAGCCCTCCAAAATGGATATTATTTGAATGAAAATAGCGTGATAATAAACTGGATCAGCAATTTTCCTTCTTCTGATTGTTAAATAAATGTAACTAGAGACTATGGCCTCTTTTCATGCAAGATCACACACACACAGGCACACATGCACGCATATACACACTGACGCACACTTGCTACATATCATATATCATAATAAAGCCATTTTCAAATTACCATCCAATGTGTTTTGAAGCTCTAGAACTTGAGATATCAGTCTCTGCTTCTCTTCCTCTTCATCTGCATTGATTTCAGAGTCAATACCTAAAAATATTGAAACATATGAAATAATGCAAACATCTAATATTAAAATTTGTATTCATACAATAGTTATTTTTGATGATACAATAATATTGCACACAATAAAATCCTTGATGATACAATGATATTATACACAAGAAAATCCTTGATAATACAATATTACTGCACACAATAAAATCCTTGATGATACAATGATATTGCACACATTAAAATCCTTGATGATACACATAAAATAGGCACAGGATAAAACCTACACAAAACCTGGAACCAGATAAAGCTTAGAAATAAAGATGAAAAACAAAATCCAACAACTTTATGTATAAATTATACTTCTGTTATTGATCAAAATAATAAATTTAACAAATTCTAACTTTTGTTCTAATACCTATGATTTTTATTTTTCAGCTGGAAAGCAAGAGACACAGTATCATAAATATATTACTCTCTATTTAAGAAATCATCATGTATCAAACACATATGACTCGATCAATTCTATGAAAAAGTGGAGTCAATGAGAAGAGGATCTACCATATATACATGCTTTTAAGTTGAATCTAACTTCTAAGTGCAGAGACCCAGATCTGGCATGCCATAATATAGTAGCAGATCTGGATCAATGCAGTTTGTTAGAAGTAGCAGATCTGGATCAATGAGGTTTGTTAGAAGTAGCAGATCTGGATCAATGAGGTTTGTTAGAAGTAATTGGTACAACAAACAAAAATTGATCCTGATCTGCTGGTGCATCATCTGGTAGCAGATCAGGGTGTATATTACTTGCAGTTGGACAGACTTATAAGTCAACATATATGATACTCCATAACAGGTAATACAACACTTAGATAAAACAGGTAGATATTTTTTTATAAACTGAATTATTTACCTGATAAGTATTATATCATCGTTATTCCAATATCTGCTACCTAATTTTTAATCCAGGAAAAATTGGTTTACCAAGTGGCAAACGTTTTATCTAATACAACTTTCTTAGACTGGTCTTCATCTATATTTGGCCTCCACCATTTGAAAACTTTCTGATATCCATTATATTGCTCATTCACATACAGCAAATTGTCTATTATTATCTTTAGAATGGAATGACAAAAAATTTGACACATATCTTACAACTGTCCAAACACTTACCCAATCAGTGAGTGTTGATTGTTAAGTATATTTAATCTGTATTGTTTGATGGCTTTTCCTCCATGATTATATATTACGTAGATCTGTATTCTGCACCTGACCTTTTCAAAATCAAGTTAATGGTGTACCTGACCAGTGACATTTATTTTGTAAACAACATAAGAATATTTAGATAATACATATATAATATTTCTCTATCATTGTGGATTAAATATTCAGATCATTATCAGCAATAAACATGTTAACTTCAATCTGAGTTAAAGACAGAGTCTTGATTCTGACCTTAGAAACTTCCAGAATGAAAATTTCCTATTAGCTGAGGGCGTATTTTCAGAAAATGGTAACTGCAACCTAGGTCAAGTATTGGGGTATATAATCTTGTTTACATTGGGATTATTCATTCCTGCCATAACATCTGAAGCAGAATTAGTTTTGTTATTGTTCAGCTTTAATTTGGTTGGACTGACTTTATTAATTCAAATTATTATTCACTGGAATTACAAAGTGCTCAATAACATTCTTGGACTAAAACACTAATTTGGAATTACAGTGAATTCTGACAAGGACATTTTGGATTATATTACAGTGATACATGAAAAGACTGTTAGCACATTACCACATTACAGGCCAGTGGCATATTAGCATGTTCAAGAATACAGGCACATCAACACATTCAATACTGGAAATTATTTGGATCTTAATACATTTGGACATGTGATAGAACTTTTAGGACTATCTGGGATTTAATTCACAATATTATAAGTTCTTTATAAATTTTCACTTCATATTCTAGGGAAATAAATTATTTGTTGAATTTTACAAACCTTCTTTGCTTTTGCTCTTTTCTGCTACTTAGTTTAAGACTGTAGAGTTGTAACATTATGAAAGGCTAATCAGGATATTTCTTTACTGAAAAAGTTGTTTGACAATAATGATAACATGTTCGTTGAAAATCCATACTTTCAGCTGGGAAGTTTGTTTCCCAAATGTTTCCATAATGCTCTTACAAACAATTCACTCAATACAATTATACAATTTTGTCAAATGCTTTAATAGTTATAAACACTTACCACAGACCAGGCAGACTGGTCTCAATCACTAATTTTACTTTCAATCTGTATTAGAAGGTCACTGAATAAGTTCAGGCAAACAACAGATCAAATTTAAGTCTTTAACTTCATCAACCTGTATATTCTGTAACAGCTGGTGAAGTAAGATTTTATTCAAAGTGAGTGGATTTTTAGAACTATTTTTACAACCCTGATGGGAGTGGGGGTGGGGTTTAAAGTGAAACCATACTCATTATTAGTTATGTGTTAAACTGGCTGTTGTACAACATTTCAATGAATAAGGTGCAATGTTTTGTATAAAACAACTGATTCCCTCACTTTCACTCCAAGAACTGCCAGTTACAAATTAAACTAATACAGTACACGAGTACCATGAAGGTACCTTGTATGCACACTCCATGTTAAATAGTTCTCTATGCAAACACTAATATAGCTTGGCTGAACTGAGAGATTATTGACCAATGGGTCCAAGTGAAATCTGACATTTGGTAAATTTTTCAGTCTTGAATTAAACTGAACACACAGAATCCATTATAATCTTATCAGTCTTACAATCTCCATGATCTCTTGCCTTCAGAGGATCTATAGTTTTCTTTATTTAACCAGCCACAAAGTTTTGTCATGGAACTTATGCTAGAACAAAAGTCATTCTGCAAATCTGATATTTCTCTAAGCCATAATGACCTTGACCTTTTGGGCCCCATAATCAATATATTAAATACAAGCCTTCCATCAAAGTTGCTCAAGTCATATGCTCAAGAGCTAAAGTTATTATACAAAAATCATTGTTCTATTTTCAGTTAAGTGACCTTGTAATTTTTTAACCTCAAAGTTAATATTGTTCTTTGTTACCCAATGTGTAAGCCATC
Organism: Megalonaias nervosa; assembly: GCA_016617855.1. Lineage (NCBI taxonomy): Eukaryota > Metazoa > Mollusca > Bivalvia > Unionida > Unionidae > Megalonaias > Megalonaias nervosa. Next base: position 10,101 of record JAECUM010006373.1, on the reverse strand, counting down.
TACAACCAATGGTGAAGGTAAATGACTGGTGAATGAAATCTGTGGACAGAAACCATTATTTTTTCATTTTCCAGTCAAAGTGACCTTGACTTTTTTGACCCACCCACCCCAACAGTCTACTACTGTTCCCCATGTGCAAGCCACCTACAACATTTTGCCCAGATCTGTGATGAAGAACTAATGTTATTGTTCAAAACCACTTTTCTTCTTACAGTCAGTGACCTTCACCTTTCACTTTATGACCCCAAAATGTAAGCTATGGTATCCACAAAGTTTGGCTCTGGTATGTGATGCAGAAGTAATATTTTTGTGCCAGTACAAGCAATCCAAAACTATTGTAACTGTAGATGGTGGAAAACTATAGTTATGGTGAAGAAACTACTTTTCTTCTTTCAGTCATAGTGATTCCACCATATCACAAGTGCAACCCATGCTGAGTTCATTACTGTAGACATGGTGGGATTGAGTTACTGTGTTATAACCATTTTTCTTCTTTCAGTCATTGTGACATTGACCTTTAAATTTTTTATCTCTAAATTGATAGGCTCCTTCCATAGCCCAAGTGCAAGCCATTCACAAGGTTTGGTGACTGTAGATGGTGGAGAACTCGAGTTATTGTGCAGAAGCAAAATTTGTAATGGACAACATCATAACATAATAAGCCCCACCTCATAGGAGGCATAAAAAATGAGAGATGAAAAAAATTTGATTACTGTTGGAGTTGCTGATGGTACCCGGTTTCATGTCCCCAGACTCTGATGTGAATGATCTGCTAGGTGTAATTACATCACCTGGTAAAGAAATAAAAGTGAATTTTACAGGATGATAGAAAATAAATAGTATATTATTCAAATACAAACCTGTCGGATATATTTTACACTGGAGTTACCCGAGTCACCTGTGTTCAGCAATCACCTGGTCACAGTGGCCATTCTGATTCCCCCCTTGGGTAAATTTCCTATATAAATGTCATGTAATCAGCTGTCATCTTTCTTTCATGGTCACAAGCCATGCATTTCTTAACCAAGTGGTGGTTTCACCCTGCCTTCCAAGGTCAGCAGCTTTTTTTAATTTATTAACCAATCAATGGTTTCACTCTATCTTCTATGGTCTGCAGCCATGTGTTTCTTAACCAAGCAGTGGTTTCACCCTGCCTTTAGTGATCACTGACCACTCTAAGTAAGCAAATTAAATTTCTTTTTTTTGATGGGCAATGTATGATATATATAAATGTATATTATGTGAATCGATAACCGCACAAAGACTCTTTTCATTCTCTAATCATCAAAAGGTCTCTCATAAAAACTGTCTTTTGATTTTGGTGATTCTGAGCAACTGCTTAATCCATCAATTGCTTTTTAGTGTGAAAAGCTGTTTTCATGCCTAATTACATCAGCTGACCAAACAAAAAATCTGTCCTGTTTTTCTGTATCATAGATAAAATTTAGAAATGAATTAAAGATGCTGCTAAAAATTTATCAAAACTTCTACACATGTGACAATGAAAGGAGAATCAGTGATGATGTACATGAGTGATTAGAGTGAGGATACAGTAATCATGTGTGCAAATTTTTATTTTATTATTTTTTATTTTTGTTATTGCTACAAACCTGCTCTAAATACATGTATCTTTAGAGCATACTACTACTGCTAATAACACATGCAAAATAATAATAACTATACTAATAATAATGTGACTGCTTTTTGGTACTTAAAACATGCATGTCATTAAAACAAACTGAGATCTGAACCTGCCTTTAGAGGTCACCTGTCTAGCCTTTTCCCCTTTGGTGGCTGTTGTGGACAGGTTTTACTGTATAATGAAACTGGTTGAATAATACTATATTCCATAAGCTGACTATTTTAATTTGCTCCATTGTTATTCATGGATTTCAACTTTAATTACATTTGTATGATTGAATTAATCATTGAATCCATTTGTGTTGGTGGAAATATTCAGCCAGTGCAAGCATGGACATTCCATCTTACAAGTAAGTTGCGATTTATTTGTATTATAATATGTGCCCGTGCCATACCCAAGTTAGCCAATAATGTGATAATACAGAGTTGTTCCCCAAGGTATACTAGTCTGGGTCAGCCACCATATTCTGTTTTATTTACATTTATGCATTTTGACTGACAGAGAATTTTTATAGGAATTGATAGAGGGAAAGATATAGAAACTTTATAAATTATGATGATGCAGCAATAGCAAAAACACTTTAAAAATGTACTGACAACAGCTTTAAGTACCGCGATAATACAGCATTCCAGGATATATATATATATATATAAAGAATGTAAATCATATGGCGAATAACAGTCCTTTCAACTTTACATGGCTTTGCAAAAACTTTGGCTTTTCTGTTTTATTTGTTTGTTTTGTCTATGTTTTGTGTATGCCTTTGAAAAAGACTCACTAAGAGTCGAAAGTGCTCAGGCTAGTTAGATACTAGTTTTGCACTGTTCATTGTCAGTTTATTGCTTTTATATATATAGATATATATATATATATATATATATCTATATCACCATGTTGGCCAATTCTGCACGTTGGGTAATTCTGTGCAAGGATACATCATTTCTATAAACATTGGATCACATCTTATTTTTGGTAGAAAATCCAATTTGTATCAAGAAAGAATGATCATCCTTTAATTAAAGAAAGTGATATTCATAAAGTGAACAAAAATATCCTACATTTCTAATTTAAATGCATATGAAAGTGTGATTTGTAAATGTCAACATGAAGCCCCACTCCAGAACTTCTTGAACTCTGTAACCCTGAAAAACCTATTTATCTTTAAGAATCATACAAATAAATACATAATTTAAAAGATGGAAATGTTTACCTAAGAACAATACTGCAATACTTCATCTTAATCCAAGTTTCAAATTTTGCAAGAAGTTGTCCCACAGGTACTTTATCACCTGCTATCCAACTTGTCAATATGCCACTACAACGGGATTCTCAAGAAATTCCCTGGCAAATAATCTGTTTCTAACTTCTTTATTAATTTTTCCCCATAGACAAGGTGTAACACATTCTATCCTATTGTTGTTTCTCTTCCACATAATAGACTTTTTATATAAAATGTTGAACTTTTACGACTTTTTTTGATCGATTTAGTTTGCTTAATATCTCTTGCCATTTAGTGGCATTGTCATGATGGACTTTGTAAAACAGCTATTAACTTGACCAGATTACTTGACTGAAATGCTGACAGAATGAGTCCACAGTAATGTATTTAATTTCCACAGCCCCATGCATGAATATCATATTTTTTCAAAGCTATGCACAGAATACACCGACATATCTAGAGTGATGAAAACACAGGGGTGGTATACCCTGTGCTCAAAATTAATATTATTTTGGAACAGAATATTCTAGTGACAATTGCCTCTTTTCAAATGGTATGCATTGCAATATTTTCGTCAACCGGTCGAATTCGGTATGCGTTTTGCGTCAATATTGGTGACGAAAACCTTACGTGCGCAGAAAAGCCCGACAAAGGGTGCGTGTGTGTGTGTGTGTGTATACACACACACACACACACACACATTCCTACTTCCGCGAAATTCTGCACAATCACAATCATAAGTAATTCAGATAAATTACCTGCATCACTATCGCTTGATAGCGGAACGCTATACATATCATCTGGAGCAAACGACATTTTATGTTGGTGTAACTAGTCGGTTAGTTGCAGACAATTAGCATAACATGAATTACAAAGACCGGCCAATATTCTACCGGTAGATCACCGGTTCACAAACTTTGATAAACTAGCCTAAAACAACCCCGAAATTTTGTGTTTTCTCCTCTAGATTATTTTCTGGTTTTCTTTTTCGATTTTGCAGGGACGAATTCTTCTACTGTTCTGGCAGAATGTGCGCTACATATATGCGGCCATTTTGAACAATTATGTCCGCAGAATAATCACATGATCGCTGACGTCAGTCAACAATGTGCTCGCAGTGTTGTGTCTTAAGTAATGCATGTATGTGTGACAGTTTGGAAGTTTGTCAAGTAAGCTGGCGAAAACTTACTTGCATTTTATTCTCCGAAATGTGAATTGTTTTCTTTTAAAGGATACCCAATTTTTATCACAGGTAAGTTGTAGTTTCAATTTCTATTCATACTTTTAAACGCTTTTTATGTAAAACACTTACAAGCTACTGGCTATTTCGTGTGTATTGACTCCCAACCATACAAGTCTATTCAGGTGTGAAAAGGAATGCGCACCATTCTGGAGCGACAGAAATTGATTGTCTCGGCTGTTTGTGTCAAAGTTGACATTTTTTATGCTTGAAACGGGGTGGATAATTTTGACTTTACATAATTTTTTATATTCAAAACTGGAAAAAATATTACGAGGTTACAGGTGTACTTTGTTTACATATCATTAAGGTGGGTCCAGGTAAAGGGAAATAAATTCTTCTGTGCCAGATGGCTGGGGGCATTAACCTATGTTCTGTTATGTTTTGTTTTTAAGTTATTTTTAATGACTGTCTTGGCAGATAGTAATTGCAGCTATTATCAATAGTCATAGTGTATATAGGGTTATCTTATATCTTTAATTTCGTGCGGACTCTTTCTTCCGTTCTTATGAAACAGATGTTTTGTTCCTCAGTACCCTTTATACCATCCTATCCATCTCCCCTAACATATGTATGGCAACGAGAGCCTGATACGCATTTGTGTTCAGTAAATATTCATTTAGTTGCGTCATGGATAAATGAAATTCATTTTTCTTTAGGGATTAACCATTTAACTTTTGGGGGAGATGAGATGGGTTTTCTTTCAGACCAGGATATTCTTTTCTTTTTAGTTCTAGTTAATTGACCTACATTTTAAGTAAAAAATGGATATAATTTGTTCTCCTTTTCACTATAAATCGGAGCAAGAATATTTTTCCAAGATATTTAGATCAGACATCCTTGCCTCTTCTCTGGACCCTTGGAAAATGAAATGGTTAGAATGTAATAATGTTAAACATGTGAATAATATTATAGAACTGGTCTAGAGAAATTTTGACTTTAAGTCATTATTATTATTATTATTATTATTATTATTATTACATTCATTCTTGTACAGATAGGTACATTCATGTCAGGAGGTGAAATAACTGACATTTAGGCTTGAAATATTTTATATGGGTAAATGCTACTTTGTAACTATCCATTTTTACTTCTTTTTTTCTGAATACTTTTTTTTGCTCATCTCGGAGTGCTTGTATCAGCCCATTTTCTCCTTGCAAACCTGTCATTAGATGCCATGCATGAGAGTAAACACAGGCTATTGCAATTATCTAATTTTCATATCACTGAAATTGTTCTTTCAGAATCTATTTGGAGGACATGTAATAATACAAACTGAAATTACATATAGAGAAAGAATATTATCATACAGGTTTATCCCATAGAAAAAATGAAACCCTGGTTCATCAGTTATGTTACCCATCACCTTGCATTCTAATGATGACAAAGCATCAAGTGTATCGGTAATTTATCACATTGCATACTGTGTATCATCATATTTGTATATATATATATATATATATATATATAAGTAGGTTGCACCAAATTGCCTAAATGATGTTTCTTAGATACATGGTAATGGGGTCTGGTCCCAGCATTTTGGTAAATAATGAGACCAGTTGGAAAAGAAGTTTAAGGAGTAAATGGCAGTGAAATTCTGCTTGATTTGGGACAGTGGCTGTATTGCAGCCCCTGCCCACCCTTAACAAACTCCTAGAAATCCAGTTATGCTTGACAATGGTGGCATATAACCTCTATATTAGAATGTTTTCCAGCTTCAAACAGATCATCAATCCTACCTCTACTGCCACTATGGTTTTAAAAATTTTTCTTTTCAAACCAAGCGGGGATTTATACATCCAGGGACTAGAAACTATTGAATGATATTGCAATCACCAAATGAGGCAACTTAATTGTGCCTTTCAAAGTTTGCTAGATTTGAAAGAGAGAAGACAAAGTGAGTGACAAGCCTGGAGGTTTTCAGATGAAGTTAATGTCATTTAAATAAAAATGTATTTGTTACTTATTTGAAGTTCTAAACCATTTGTGTGGTTTCTTTGTAACTGACATTTTAGTTTTTGTTAGAACTAGTAATTAGTAAAAGGCTTCAAAACATGCAGTCTGGTTTCTGGTTAGATACCTTTCTCCACATAAGCCATTTTTTGTCACACTATTTTATAGGATGTTTTCATTTCATATAAATCAAAGGTGTCCAATCTTTTCATGTTAGGGGCCATATTGCAATTATTTTCCTACTCTCAGGGCCATTTATAAACTTGGTCTACATTTTTCGCTTACAGTTCGCACAAGTTATGAAAGAGTTAGTGGGCTGGATAGAAATGTTTGGCTAGCTGGATTCTGGCTTGTTAAATCCAATTTATTTTGTTTTAATCACACCAGAATATTTCTTATATCAGAGTCCAGCAGAGATTATACAATAATTACATCACCGGTTGAAACTATTGTAGTAGCAGCATCTACAGACAAGTCCAAATTTGTACACTCAGTTCATAAGCATCTACAGACAAGTCCAAATTTGTACACTCAGTTCATAAGCATCTACAGACAAGTCCAAATTTGTACACTCATTTCATAAGCATCTACAGACAAGTCCAAATTTGTACACTCAGTTCATAGAGTAAGATCATTTATGAAAGTAAGAAAGAGTAATGGGTCTCACGTAACCTTGGAGTACACTATGTTTAATTTCATACCCTTGCTTCATGACCATTTTTACCAAAATTTAGATAGAGTAGGGAGGATAGAACTGGCTCTGTAGTTTCCTGTGTCCTGCCTAGAGCCTTTTTTATGCATTGGGTTACTTTTACTCATATCAGTATAGGGCTTTTTGACCTATGTCATCAAAGCCATGGATTTTGTTGAACATTTGGTGTCATAAGGATACAGTATACATTATATTCACTTTTATTAACTATTGAAAATTTTAAAAAGAAGCATATATTAGAGCTTAAACAATTATATAATTGTTGATCTGTCTTTGATCAATGGTCTCAGTGGTATCCTTGACATAATTTCTATGTTATGTTCAGAAAGTAATGGCTAAAGATAGCTTTGATATCATGTACACTAATATACAAGTCTATGTTGCAGCTTAATTGGATAGGCTCAAGATTGCACTGCTAGCTATGTTTTGCCATTTTGGATTAGTATTCCCATTATTTAATAATGTGGAACTGGCATATTTTTTGTGCTTTTGTCGTTTTGACAGAAATACAATTTGTCTATACGTAATTTTATCTAAGTTCAGTACAGTAGTTGTTCCCTATTTATGAATTAGAAGTGACCATTTCCTCTTTACTATTCACCTGAAAAAAATTCCACTGTCTCCAAGGGACAATGTTGTTGATTGTGTTGGAGTCTTCCATATACATGACAGGAGATAGGATTCCCATAATGACAATCATCAGTAATGTGTCTAGTCACACCACAGTACTGGCAGTAGTCATTAAGTCACATTCTTTAACATCCTGGAATATCAGTTTATGTTGCAAAGTAATTGGGCCATTCCCTTTTTGCTGTACAATGGTAAGTTTATTTTTATCCTACATGAAAAGGAAAGGTACTGAGAGATAATAAAAATTTTGAAAAGGGATATATCAAAATGATGTTCACTGTTTACAGCTCTGGATCTTTTTGAGTGGGTTAACTTGAAATAATGATTCTACACTAAGAATGATTTTTTGGCATTATGACACACCGGAGACTCTTGTAGTCCTCGTCAGTTAAACTTGTTATTAGGCCTTAATGTAATTTCCTTCTCATTGAATAATAATATTTTTTCTTGCATAGATAAGTGCATCTGCATAACTATGGAGGTGGCTGTATTTAATTTTGTATCTCAAAACTTTCTTGTCAGTATTTGCTAGCATCTTGGTTTATCATCTTTCACAATAAAGCCAGAACAGTTCTGTTTTGTATACATGTACTTTTGTTGATGAGCCAGTGTTTAGATTGCATATTTGCATTTGCATGGCTGATTGTGGACATGAAGCAAGCATTTAAATTGATGCAGTATCCTTGGTAATGGTAGATAAATGCACTGCTGTGGATTTGGGTTATCTCTCAAAGTTACTTTACCCCTCCACCTTAGATTCTAATTTAAATTATAAGATTACATACACAGTTAAAATATACATAAGGGTTGGTAAAGGCATACAAGGATACAGTTAAACATAAGAAACAAATGTATATACCAGGACGAAGAGTGGATCACACACAATTATACTGAAAGCTATATGATTCGCATAAAATGTGCTGGGAGAAGTATGAAATACGGTAGTGTACAGTATGTGTAATTTGTACATAAATATCAAATCAGGGAAGAAATGTTAAAAATACTCCAATAAAAAGTACTGTATCTGTGATCTGAAGGGTACTTTATTTAGGACTTGATGCATAACACAGCAATCTCTCACAAAATTGCCTGTGAATTTGGAACATACCATATATACTCACATAAATATTAGATCCAACTGCAGATCTTGGTCTATGTACTTTGTTAGGAGTAATCAGTAGAGCAAACACCTTAGACCCTGATCTGCCAGTGCATGATGTGATGGGAGATTATGGCCTATGTTGGTTGAAGTTTGACCTGACTTAAAGCAAGTATATGCAGTATATGTTCCATTTTAATTGACAAGTATTTAGATGGAAGCAAAATCTTTATAACTGGATTTGAAATACATATCTTTTTAGAAATCTTAGTGATTCAAACAGTATCATATTGAAAGGCCAGAACATTTTGTGTCTGGTCAGCCAACCGTCCATGTTTCTCACTGGCAACCCAAGCATTTTTTCCCCTATGATAGAAAAAATAAAATCACAAAAATCACATTAAATATACATAATGTTTATTATAAAAAAAACAAAAACAACCTGCCATGCCCAAACTTTAAACCCGTGCAGTAGGAAACACTCATGTTTTCGGACCAAATCACTCAGTAGCATTAAATGGAACAAATAAAATAAGGTCAGTATAAATATTACAGACCTAATTTTGCTCCAGAAATAATTAAAAATCTTGAAGCAGGGAACTGGAATAAGAACTGCAGACTAAACACTCATTCCAGAACTGTCAATAGAGACTTTTCCTCCAAATCTTCAAAGGAAATAAGCATCTTGGGAAAATTAGCCCATCAGATATTATAGTTTTTTTTTTTCTGGGTGGTTGAATACTTAAGTGGTATAATGTTAAGGCCCAGGGTCATTTGGTGGTCAGTAAAGTCTAATTAATATATATGTATAATGATCTAACACAAAGGGGCTCCTTATAGGCATCTGTAAAACTGGGTTTCTGCTAAAACATCAACCAGTTTGCTGATATCAGCAAGTCTTTGTCCATCATTAAAACTGATGATGGGAAATGTTGATCTGCTGTTGGCTATGAATGGCAAATATTTTCACCCAGCTATGCTTGGAACATTTTTTATTCTTGTCAATCAAGCAAGTCATAAATTATGTACATTATAGTGGATTTTCAAGCATATGCTGGACTACTGTTCCAGCAAACCCAATTATACAGTGCATGAATATCATTAGAGTGTTAAATAACATTACATAAAATGCATACCGCCTATGTCATTTTTTGCTATTCTTTATCCTTCATAAACATAACGGTCTAAAATTTCTTTTGAATTTACACTCAGAAAAAGTGTGTGCTATTCGATCTACAAGATTGCAGATAATGTTTAATACAATGATCACAAGATGTGGCTTTGATAATGAAAATGTTTGTAACCAGAACACAGTGTATTAACACTGTGTATAAATAGTGTATAAACATACAGTTTATTTTAGCTTTCCATGTCAGAGATCAGAAGAGTTTGTGTGTGTGTGTGTGTGTGTGTGTGTGTGTGTGATTTGGATTTTTAATGTAGCTTTTAAAAAATTTTCAGTCATATTGCTACAATGTCTGCAGTGTGGCAGTTTTTTGTGATCAATAGAACTGGGGGCACCATGTATGTCCTTAACATGTAGTCATTTTGATTGTTGTTGTTGTTGTTATAGGGTTTAACGCCATTTTTCAGCACAAGATAGGCT